>JAGFMF010011747.1:20410037-20511998 GCA_019455555.1 Galemys pyrenaicus
CCCAGAACCCCCTGCCCCTCCTCCCCTGGCTGGCCTAAGTGGGACCTCACCCCCACCACCCCCACCACTCCCAGACATGGGGTGCCCGCCCCCACCCCCCCTTCCCGGGACCGGCTGGGCCGCCCCCGGGGGCGTGGAGGACGTCATCCCGGCCCAGGTGGACCACGGCCTGGGCTCGGCCTGGGTCCCCAGCCACCGGCAGGTGCACCCGCCCACGCTGCGCATGAAGAAGCTCAACTGGCAAAAGCTGCCGGCCAGCGTGGCTCATGGTGAGGACCCCAGATCCTGCCCAGGGGTCTGGGCCCTACCCCCACAGCGGGCCTGGCGGCGGTGGGCGGGGCCTGCCAGCCCCAGCCCACTCTCGCCCCAGCCCCGCCTGCACCCTGCGGGCCTGCACCCAGCACCTGACCCTCCCCAGAGCACAGCTCCATGTGGGCCGGGCTGAGCGGCCAGGGCGCTGCGGTGGAGCCGGACTTCGCCAGCATCGAGCGCCTCTTCTCCTTCCCGGTGGCCAAGCCCAAGGAGCCGACAGCCGCCCCAGCCAGAAAGGAGCCCAAGGAGGTAGGAGCGGGCACAGGTGGGCTCCAGGCCCTCCCAGGCGCCAACTAGTGGGTCCGTGTTTTCCAGATCACCTTTCTGGATGCCAAGAAGAGCCTGAGCCTCAACATCTTCCTGAAGCAGTTTAAGTGGTGAGCCCAGCCCCGCAGCCGGGCCTCTGCCCCCCAGCTGCAGCCCGTGCTGCCCAGGGTGCAGGCTGGTCTCTGGGAGCAGAGGCCGAGGGGTCGCAGCCACGCCCCCGGCCCCCAGACCACAATCCAGACTCCGGGGAAACACCCGGGGTGGCCGGAACCCCCAGGGTCCAGACAGGCGGCCAGGCCGGCTGGGCAAGCCCCCTCAGAGGCGCAGGGGGCTGCAGCAGACGAGCCCTGGCTGGCCTGGCCTTCTCGGTGTCCACAGCCTGGGGTGGGGGCAGGCCCCACGGAGGCAGAACAGGGTGGCCGGCGGGGCAGGACTCAGCCTGCCTGGCCTCTGCCCACGAAGCTCCAACCAGGAGATCGCCGCCATGATCCAGGCGGGGGACACGGCCCGGTTCGACGTGGAGGTCCTCAAGCAGCTGCTCAAGCTCCTTCCTGAGAAGCATGAGGTCAGCGTGCCCCTGGGCTTCAGCAGGCCACGGAAGCTGCCTGCCAGGAGCAGGGTCCCAGCTGCCCCCCCCCCCCAGCTGGGAGCGAGTGGTTGCCGGCACAGCGGGGGTGGGGGGGAGGATGGGGGGCGGGGCCGGCGGCGAAGGGGGGCAGCTTCCAGGCCAGAACCTGCGCGGCCTCCCCTCAGGTCGAACACCTGCGCTCGTTCTCCGAGGACCCAGCCAGGCTGGCCAGCGCCGACCGCTTCTACCTGCTCCTGCTGGGCATCCCCTGGTGAGCTCGGCAACACGCATAGTGGGCTGGCCCTGGGGGCTCCCGAGGACCTTTGTGAAGCTGGGGTCTCCCTGCGGCCAGCTGGGGGGTGATGGTTGCACCGCATGCAGGGGGTGCCCAGGGTGTGGGTGCCGGGAGGCCGGGGTGCTGTGCTGCCATCGCCCCATGAGCACCGCCGCTCCCCCCAGCTACCGGCTGCGCGTGGAATGCATGCTGCTGTGCGAGGGCACGGCCGTCCTGCTGGACACGGTGCAGCCCAAGGCCCAGCTGGTGCTCGCCGCCTGCCAGAGTGAGTAGGTGGGGCTCCCTACCGGCCTCCCTCACTTGCCTGCCCCCCAAGGGGGCGATCGGGCTCGCTGACCCCCAGGTGCAGCCTGTGTCTGCGGGAGACACACAGTGGACACCACCATGGCCACAGCCGGAGGCCGTTAGCAGAGAACCCCGGGCCAAGCAGGCCTGAGGCCCCTCTCACGCCTGGCCACAGCCGGGGTGCCCGCTGTCAGGGCACCTGCGTGGGGCTCCACCCGCCCGGCCTGGAGTGAGCGGGACAGGGCCGGCGAGCAGAAGCCGAAGCCGAAGCCGGTGGCCCCCACGGCCTGCCCGCACCCCTCAGCCCGGCCTATCCGCAGGCCTGCTCACCAGCCGCCAGCTGCCCATCTTCTGTCAGCTGATCCTGAAGATCGGCAACTTTCTCAACTACGTAAGTGGCTTCGCCCGCCCCCAGGCCGGTGCTCATTCCCCCATCCCGCCCCAGGCTGGGGCTCACTCCACGCCCCCCCAGGGCAGCCACACCGGGGACGCAGACGGCTTCAAGATGAGCACGCTGCTCAAGCTGACGGAGACCAAGTCCCAGCAGAGCCGGGTGACGCTGCTGCACCATGTGCTGGAGGTGGGGACTGTGGGGGGTGGGGCGGGGCTGGCGCGGACGGGGCGGGGGCAACCTGTGGGTGGAGCCAGGGGCCTCTTGCGGGCTACATCTGCACCCCACCTGCCCCAGGGAGCCGCCCCTGGCCCCCACCATCTTGGGGCCTCCCGGAAAAGCTAAACGTCACAGAATCAAAGCCAGGATCCCGGGAGGGGAGCCAGGATCCCGGGAGGGGAGGACGCGGGGGCGGCCAGACCAGCACTTCCACTTCCCGGACGGCCTCGAACTGAGGGTGGGCTGCAGGGGGCTGGCTGCAGAGCCGGGCCCTGCTGTGGCCACCGCGGGGCTCACTGACCGGTGTTTCCAGGAGGTGGAAAAGAGCCACCCGGACCTCCTGCAGCTGCCCCAGGAGCTGGAGGGGCCCTCACAGGCAGCAGGGTAAGTGCCCTAGGACCCGGGACCCCCGCAACACCTCCAGGCCTAGCACGGGGCTCCTGCTGGGCCCGTGGGAGGCCAGGCAAGGACAGCCCGAGCCCCAGGGGATCAGCGCCAGCAGCCAGCGCAGGCTGCAGGGTCATGTCCCCCTCCCTGCCCTGCCCGCCCCAAAGCACGAGTGCAGGCCGGGGCCGTCAGGGCACAGGGAGGAGGCCCCCGCTGGCCATACGAGGTGGACACACCTGCGCCTGACCGCACAGCCCCCTGTGTCCTCAGGATCAACCTGGAGGCCCTGCACGCCGAGGCCAGCGCCAACCTGGCCAAGCTGGAGGAGATGGAGCGCAGGGTGGCGGCCTCGGCCCCCGAGGTGCAGGAGCAGTACGCTGGGCGCCTGCAGGCAAGCCAGCCTCCTGGGGCCGGGCTGGGGCGGCCGGGCCTCCCCCTCTCGCCCCCTGATGGGCCTTGTTCCCCAGGCCAGTGTCGGGGCCTGCAGGGCGCTGGACAGGGTGTTCCAGGCCATTGAGCAGAAGCGGCAGGAGCTGGCCGCCTACCTGTGCGAGGACCCGCAGCAGCTGAGCCTGGAGGAGACCCTCAGCACCATGAAGGCCTTCCGCGACCTCTTCGTCCGCGCCCTCAAGGTGCCGGGCGCCCCCGGGCAGTCGGGCCAGCCCGGCGGCCCCCGGCCAGCCAGCATCACGGCTGCGCGTCCACCCGCAGGAGAACAAGGACCGCAAGGAGCAGGCCGCCAAGGCCGAGCGGAGGAAGCAGCAGCTGGCCGAGGAGGAGGCTCGGCGGCCCAGGGGCGAGGCCAGGAGGCCAGGTGAGGCCGGGCGGTGGCGGGCAGCGGTGGGTGGGCAGGCAGCTGGGCCGGGCGCCCGGGGCCTGAGGTCCTCACCCGGCTTCCCAGGCAGGCAGGGGGGCGGGCCGCAGGAGGAGCTGTGTGTCATCGACGCCCTGCTGGCCGACATCCGGAAGGGCTTCCAGCTGCGGAAGACGGCCCGCGGCCGTGGCGACGCCGAGGCAGGCGGCAGGGCGGCCCCACCGGGCCCCCCGAGAGATGAGCAGCCAGGTGAGCCCGCCCTGCAGCGCCCCCAGCCCTGTTCAGGAAGCCTCTCCTGGGAGAGCCCTCTCAGCTGCCCGGACTGTGGGGCTCCGGCCTTTGCGGTGGCCGTGTCCAGCCCAGGCAGGAGAGGGGCCGCCCTGGCAGGCCCGTGGCTGCGGCAGTAAGCCGGAGGCCACGTCAGGCCGACAGGCAGCCTCCCTCCACAGCCAGCACCCACATGCCTGCGGGCAGCCCCGGGGCGGGCAGCAGCTGCTCTGCCGCCGCCCAGCCCCGACTGGCCGAGGAGCCGCAGGCGAGGGACCGGGAGGATGCCGCCCCCCGCCACCTGCAGCCACCCGGAGCGCCGCTGGAGCAGGCCCGCCCGGCGCCCCTGGAGCACAAGGCTTCCTGGCACGCAGAGGAGCTGGGGGCGCCGGGGGACCCGCAGGCCCTGGAGCCCCTTCTGCCCCCCGCGGCCGTGAGCACCAGCCAAGACCCCAAGGACCCCACGGCCCAGGGGGGCGTCTGCCGCCGGGCAGACAGCTCCGGAGAGGGGCTGGAGGACACTGCTGCTCCCGGGGACGGGGACGGGGACGAGGAGGATACGGGCCCAGATTCTGTGCTGGACACGTCCCTGGACAGATCCTACTCCGAGGACACGGTGACCGACTCCTCGGGGTCCGGCACCCTCCCCAGGGCCCGGGAGCGCGCCTCGAAGGGCACAGGCAAGCGGAGGAGGACGCGTCCGCCACGGAGCCAGGAAGGTGACTGCAGGGCAGGCGGGTGGATAGGCCAGCGCGCGAGGTCCCCCAGGGCCTGTGGGCCCCGCCTTCCCGAGAGTGGGGTGACCCCAGGCGCCCTAGGCCCTGCCAGCCGGCGGGCGCGCCTGGCCTGTGGCCACCGGCCGTGCCCCGGGGCTGCCGCTGAGGGGTGTCTTTCGTTTGGGAGCAGAGCTCGCCCCCGACCCCGACGATAACAAAACCAAAAGGTTCTGTGCGATCCAGTGAGGTAGGTGCGGCCCCCTAACTGGCGCTGCAGGCCCGCTAACCCGCGCCCCGCGCCCTCGGGCCGCCGCCCGGAGCTTGCTTTGCAGGGTGCGCTCCTCTCTGCGGCCGGCCTTGGGGGGCGGGGCCGGGCCCCACACTCCTGAGCGCAGGGCCCGGCCGCCTCTGGCCCCGGCGCCGACCACCCAGCCCAGGAGGCCGAGGGGCCTGTCCGGGGCCAGGCCGAGGTGAGCGTCCAAGCTGGGTGGGCCCTGAGCTCTGCCGGCCCGGGGCCGCCTGCGGGCAGGGGCTGGGCCTGTGGCGCGACCGGGGGCACAGGCGGGTCGGCGCCCGCGTCATGGCTCCGGCTGTCGGGGCGTCCCCAGGGGCCTGCCAGCAC
The DNA here is from genome assembly GCA_019455555.1 of Galemys pyrenaicus. Taxonomy (NCBI): domain Eukaryota; kingdom Metazoa; phylum Chordata; class Mammalia; order Eulipotyphla; family Talpidae; genus Galemys; species Galemys pyrenaicus. Next base: position 20,415,181 of record JAGFMF010011747.1, read on the forward strand.
GGTGGGCTGTGCACCCGGCACATCCAGGGCCACGTGTCCCCGAGGGGTGCCGCCCCCCTTTCGCAGTTGGGGTTGGAAGCGAGGCCCTGCCCAGGACCCCACGTGCAGCCTCTGCCTTGTGTGCTGACACCCTCACTTGGGGCGGCGCCCCGCTGCTCCCGACTCGGCCAGTGGTCAGGGACATGGCCGGTCGCGTGGCGAGGGGGCAGCGGCGCAGAGGGTCCAGCCCTGTGAGGCCTCTGGCCCTGCGGCCAGTGGAGCCTGGGCCGGCCGGGGAAGGGAGGTAGCGGGGAGGGCGCAGGGGCGGGGTGAGCCTGGCGCTTGGGGCCAGGGGCCCACGCCCTCCTGCCCGGCTCTGCTCCAGGGGCCTGGGGCTGGGCGCTCCGGGGGCTCGGTGCCGACCACCGGGGACAGCAGACCGGGGCCCAGCCACGGCGCCCTGATGGCCATTTCTTGTCCTCCCACAGGCCTCAGGCCCAAGCCCAGAGCCAAGTAGGGAGCTGGCACAGGGCAGGCCGAGCGGGGCTCCTCCGGGCCGGGCTGGGACCGGCCTCAGAACCAGAACTCCGTGCCTTACCGGCCAGGACCTGAGCAGCACCAGGCCCTCTGGCCCCTGGGGCGTGGTGGACAGGACCCCACCAGGCACTGGCCAGGCCGCTGGCACCAGCCCTTGCACCCCGCCCTCCCGGTCTGCTTCGCCAGCCGCACCTGCACGCCCCCTACCGTCCGCTGAGGAGGCCATGTCCGGGCCGCTGGCGCTCCGCGGGTGCCCGGTACCCTGGCTCTCCTGGACAGCCCCTCCCAGCCCTGGGACCCAGGCAGGGGTGCCCGCGGCCCCCCGCACCGCCGCCTGCGCCTCTGCCTGCCCGCCAGGCTGGAGCTGGGCCGCGTGATGCCCAGCGGTCGCTGGGGGTCTGCCCTCGCCCTGGTGCCACAGCCAGACTCAGCGGGGGCCCCCGGCAGCCGGCCCCCCCAGCAAGTGCAGCCGGGACGCGGAGGTGCTGCCCGCCGCCACCAGGGCCTGGCCCTCGCCCGCCCGCCACTCCTACCTCCAGCCGGGCTCCGCTGGACTCAAGGCCCAGACAGGACTGCACCCGCTCTCACGCCACCTTCCGGCCCCCGCCCAGCCCCCGCCAGGCCCGCAGGCCGCTGAAATAAAGAGCCGCTCTGACAGCCGCCCGTGTGCCGGTCACGGTCACGCAGACGCCACGATGCGGGCGGTGGGTGGGCAGGGGGCGAGCCGGGTGGACGGATGGACAGAGGTGGGTGGCTGGAGTGTCTGAGCCGCCTTCTGCCCCGCCCAGAGCAAGGTGGGGAGCGGCCCCAGGGCAGCTCTCTGGGACACGGTGTGTGGGACTTGTCCGCTTCCCAGGTCCAGGTCCCCCCGCGCCCGCCCCCAAGGGCCCCGCTGAGTCACACCCTCAGGACCTCCCCCTGCGCAGGCAGCCCCTGCCACCTCCAGAAGCGGAGGGGGGTGTGGGTGCGTGTGGGGGTGACATGTGTGGTGTGCTGTGAGGGTGTATATGGGGTGCATGCTGTATGCTGCGTGTGTGCTATCGGGGGTGTGGGGCATGTGGGGGGTGTCTGCGTGAACATGCATGTGCACCTGCTGTCTGGACCTGACTCGCACGGACCTTTGGGCTGTCACTGGCCATCCTGTGGGCAGCAGTAGGGGACTTCCAGACTGCTCTTTCTGGGGCGCTCGGCTTTTCTGGGGGCTTGGCTCCTAGAGCTGAGCTCAGGGTAACCCTAAAGAAATGGCTGACAGTTTCCAGGCGCTGCCCGACCTTCCTGGCACCTGGCTGTGGGCCCTGCAGCAGTCCAGGGCCAGCAGACCTGGGTCACGTGGCTGTGAGGGCATGGGGGACTAATCCAGGCGGGGCCGTGTGACTGGCGGGCCCAGCTGCATCCAGACGGGGCTGTTTATGAAGAAGCTGGGCACCCAGGCCCGCTAGCTATTTATAGGGGGCAGTGCCTGGCCAGCACCGTCCCACACGCAGTGCAAGCCCATGGTGTCCAGGGCCAGTCTCCCACCTGCTGGCCCAGAGTGCGAGTCGCCCCCAGAAGGGCTGAGCCAGTGTCCCCTCTCCGCACCCCCCAGAGGGACAGGAGGAAGCACCCCTCCTTACTGTGAGTCCCACGAGGACTTCCCGGGGCTCCTGGTGGGTGAGCCAGACCCCGCGTCCTTCACCCCATTCAGGTGTACCCTGCAGCTCCTGCCCTGTCGCCACCACCAGCTGTGGGCCCCAAGCCCCTGTCCCCTCCCTGAACCCTTTGCCCAGCCCGCACACCCATCCACAGCCTGCCTGGCCAGGGGGCGCCCAGGGCCACCTCACAGGCACACAGGAGAGGCGTCTGCACTCCCCGCTGTCACCCATGTAGCCTGGACAGGCTTCACGGGAAGAGAGAGGAACTGTGGGTGTCCCTTGTGAAAGAGAAAGGGGCTCACTGGCCCCCGGGGCAGGATGGGGGCCCTGGGGAAGGGGGTCCACAGCTGTGACCACCTGCCCTGGGTGACCTTGGTGTGCAAGGCCAGAACCACGCTTCTGGGAATGGCTGGCGCCCTCTGGCCTGGAAGCCCCAAGGTCGGGGGTTCTCTAAGCACCCCCGGGGTGGGGGCTGCTCCCAGCCCCTCCCGCAGAGACCCTTCCAAGGGGCCGGCTGGGGCCCTTCCGCAGGAAGTGGGGCAGCCACCTCCAGTCCCAGCGCGGTGCTCGCACCCGGGGCCCAGCAGGCTCGCTAGACACCCAGCCCGGCAGCGCCCGCGGCGGAAGGTCTAGGGAGCGCGCCAGATCCCCGGCCCCCACGCAGCTGCTCCTGCGCCCACCAACCCTAGCGCTCGCCCCTCCACCTGCTCAGGCTCCGAGCAGGCTGGCAGTGGGCTCTGCTGCTGCCTTGCCTGAGGGCGCGGTGGGGCGCGGGGGACGGGGATTGCGCGGCAGAGGAGTGGGGGGACGCGCGGTCCTCTGCCACCACCAAAGGGCGCGCACCTGCAAGGGACCTGCGGACCGCTGCGGGACAGGTGGGACCCCCGCGCACCAACTCTTCAGTGACCCCTTGCGCCCCTCGCCCGCCCGCCCAAGAAGGGGCCCCGAAGTTTCTGAAGCCTCGAGGGCCTGGGCCTGGGAGCCAGGGGTGCCGGGCTCCCCAGCGGACCCCGCGGAGGGAGCGTCAGAAACGCCGGTGCTGGCAGGACGCTGGGCGAGGTCACCGGGCGTCAGACCGCCCCGCCCCGCCCCCGCCCCGCCCCTCGCCCCCCCACCCCGCGCCTCCTTTTAATGGCGCGGGCGCTCGAAGGCCGGCCCAGCCGGCATGTCGGGGACCCGCGCCTCCAACGACCGGCCCCCGGGCGCGGGCGGCGTCAAGCGGGGGCGGCTGCAGCAGGAGGCGGCGGCGACTGGCTCGCGGGTGACCGTGGTGCTGGGCGCGCAGTGGGGGGACGAGGGCAAAGGCAAGGTGGTGGACCTGCTGGCCTCGGACGCCGACATCGTCAGCCGCTGCCAGGTGCGGGCCGGCGCCGGGACTCCCCACCCGCCCCCAGCCCCCTCCCTGGGACTGGAGGGACCCCACCCTCCCGGACCACTGACCACCCGGGGTTCCTGCCTTCCCGGACGCGACACCCTGTCCAGGGCCACCCCCAACGTGCCACCCTGCGCCAAAGGCACCTGACACCCCTCCCTCCCCCACCCCAGGCAGGGGGTCAGAACTATAAATACAAGCGCTGAGTTGGGGACACCGGATCCTGGGGGGGGGTGGGGGGGTGGGGCGTGTCATGAGTGTCATGAAGGTGAGGAGGGTGGGGGTGGGGTCCCCAGCTGCCGCTCCCCCTGCAGGGACCCCTGGGAGGGGCCACCACCAGCAGCCGCAGGGTCAGGGCCCCCCTGGGGTGGGGGCAGAGCAGCACATGGACGGGCATCCCAAGGAAAGCGGCTGCAGCAGGGCCTGGCATGCCCAGGGAGGGAGGAGCTGGGACCATCTGGCCAGAGCAACAGGGTGACCCGGTGCCGGGCGCCCAGGGCGGGCCTCTGTCCGCTGAGGGCTGCTCCAGCGCCCATCTGCTCCGGCCAGGCCAGGGTGCTCCCGGCGGCCCTGACCAGGCACCTGGGGCTCAGGGTGCTGGTTGTGGGCGGGCACTTCGGGGTCCCAGGCATGCCTCTGAGAATGGGGACAGCCCGCCAGCCCCAACGGGATGAGCGTTCTCCGAGCCTGTGCTGGAGGCCAGGATGGGCAGCAGAGGGGCGCCTGGCTCTGCCGAGGACAGGGGCTCCTTGGGGTGCTCGGGTCCCTGCTCCCCACTCCCTGCCAGCCAGTAGCCCCACTACTCTCAGAGTCCTGGTGCCAGGGCCATGCCCCTGCGGCCAGGCACGTGGTCAGTGGCTCAGGCCTCCCCAGCATCTGGGCAGCCCCCTGTCTGCTCCAGGGGTGCCGGGTGAGCTGTGCCTCCACCCTGCTCTCACCCAAGTGAGCTGGGGCATGGCCTGCCTGCTGCTGCGGAGAGGACTCTGAGACTGCCCCCTGCCAGGGCGCCAGCCTGCCCCCTCCGTTCCGCACGAGCCATGAGCAGGGGCAGAGCAGGCCGACGACCCTCCCAGGCCAGGAGTCCAGGCTCACCCACCCGCCCCGGCGGTGGGGTGACGGTGGGGCCCACGGGGGCTCTGGCCGCACTGATGGGGCTGTGTTGGCCCTGGGCCACTGCGGCCTGGCCTGCTCTCCAGCCCTGCGCTGGCCCTCGGCTGCCTGCCCTCAGGTCTCACCTCCAGCCCGAGGCGGTCAGGGCCAGGCTGCCCGCCCCCGGCCATCTCCCCCACTGCACACTCTGCCGCCACTGGGCTGTGGTCAACGAGCAGCCCAGGGACCCCAAGGCCTCCTACCCTTTCAGACCCCTAAACCCAGAACCTGGCTGCCGCAGCTCGGGCCCTTTCCCCCACCTGTCTCCGGGGCTGGGTCAGTGGAGCACACTCCAGCCGGCACCGGTCCCTGTGGCCCCAACGGGCCTCAGTGTTCAAGGCTGAGCACCCCGTCTCTCAGCACCAGCTGCCCATGGACGCCAGTCCTCCCCTGCCCCCCAGGCCCTCCCCCAGCGGCCCTCTCCCACAGCCCCACCCTTCTCACGCAGTTGCCCAGTGGCCAACGCGAGCCCCAGGCCACTGGGCCTGCCCCTGGCAGGAATGGCCCCTATGGAATGGCCCTGGACACGGATCACCCAGCACTCTCCAGGGTGCCCAGCACCCAACTGCCCCCCACCGAGGTGGGAGGACAGAGGGGTCTTCGGCGGGGCTCCCAGGAGCACCGCCAGGCAGACGGGCGGGACTGGAGGCTTGTGACCACAGCGCCCCCAGTGGCAGGAAGCGGGGCTTGCAGGGGCCTTTGGGGCTCCACCCGGGAGGGGCCTGTGGCCCGGCTGCCTCTACTCCCGACAGCCCTCTGCCTCCCTGGAACTGGGGCACGGGACAGGAGGCGCAGGGTAGCTCTCCCAGGCCCGCGGCCGCGCATGGCAGCCCCCTCCCCGGGTGGACGCCAGGGCCGGGTTCCAGGCACTCAGCCGCGTTTCTGTCCCCAGGGGGGCAACAATGCAGGCCACACGGTGGTGGCCGACGGCAAAGAGTACGACTTCCACCTGCTGCCCAGCGGCATCGTCCACACCAAGGCGGTGTCCTTCATCGGTGAGCGGGCCCTACCCGGGAGTGGGCGGCCCCAGGGTGTGGGCAGGCAGCACACTGGGCACTGGCTCCGTGGGGTTAGCTGCCAGGCGGGGGTGGGGGCGCAGTCCCCGCTGCCCTGCCGAAAGTCTCGGGGTGCCTGACCGCGGGTCTGTCCGCCCGCTGCCCCCCGGACCAGTGTCAGGAGCGCGCCGGGCAGAGGGGAGGTGTGCAGGGGCAGGTGGGCAGTGCACAGCGTGGGCACGTGCCTGTGAGTGCGCCTGGGCATGCGCGTGTGCACCTGTGCGCGCGTCCACCTGTGCGCGTGTGCAGTGCGCCTGCCGGCCACACGTGGGTGGGAGCGAGCTCTCCCCAGCAGGCTTGCAGGCACGCCTCTCCCCACCCCCTCCTCTGTGGGAGCCCCGTGGCCCTGCCTTCAGCTCCGCCCCCACGCTCAGAGAGTCCCTGGCTCATCCAGGTCCTGCCTCCCCCTCCGGTCCAGGTGAGGCCACAGCGGGGTAGCCCTCCGCGCCCCTCCCTGCGGCGGCCCACGCCATCTCCCGTGCCTGGGCACCCGCGCCTGGGCACACGGGCAGGGCCGGAGGTGTGTGGGAAGCCTGGCTGGGGCGGCAGCGCTGGGACTGGCCCTGCCGGAGTCAGCTGGCGGGCAGCGGGGAGCATGCGCAGTGGGCTCGGCTCAGCGCACCCGGGCACGCACAGCCCCGCCCTGTGGCAGTTCGGGACACGGTGGCACTTGGTTGTGGCACTTGGTGGCCGCCTGTGCAGTCTGCGCAGCAGCCCCGACACTGCCCCCGCGCCTGTTCCCTCTGCCCAGCGGGCCCCACCCTGGCGCGCTCCACGCCAGCCTGTCTCGCCGGCAGCGGTCCTGGGGATCTGCTCCCCTCCGCGCGGGCGGCCGTCTGCGGCTGCGACCCCCAGCTCGCCTATCTGCATTGCTGGAGGTGTCGCTTCCCTGCCGAGGGCGCTGCAGGACCCCACCCGCGGCGGGTGGGACTCGCAGGCAGAACATCCATGAAAGTCCCCAGAGACCCACACCACAGCCCCTGCCCTCGGCTGAGACGCACCGGGACTTCCGTTCTGACCTCGTCTCTAAATGTGACACATACACACGGGAGAAACTCGCCAATTTAACCACCTCCAGGGCACAAAAGGCCCCTCCAGGCCGTGGCCTTGTGCCCCCCGTGCCGTGTCCACCTGCACCTGGGCCCACCTGCACCCGGGCCCCTCCACTTCCCTCGCTGTGGTCTGACTCCTCCAGGCCCCAAGTTGCATGGGTCCTCAGGTTCCACGTGTGGTAGGGATGTGGGGGTGACCCTCCTCGTCCAGCCCCGGGGGTCATGCAGGTGTGGACAGCCCATGAAGCTTCCCTGTCCTTGGGGTGGACGCTGCCCCTGTCCCTCCCCCTCCCCCGTGGGTGGACGCCGCCCCTCCCCCACAGTGCACTCCTGTGACCCCCGAGTGGCTCAGCGCTGGTCCGTGTGTTACAGGCAATGGGGTGGTCGTGCACCTGCCGGGCTTGTTTGAAGAGGCAGAAAAGAATGAGAAGAAAGGTGGGTCTAGGCCTGGCCGCCCCTGCTGGGCAGGGCTCCCCTCCCGCCCGCCCGCCCGCCCGAGTGGGAAGCTGCCCCGGAGCCCCAAGCCCGCCAAAGCGGCTCAGATCGGGGGCCTTTGCAACACCGGGAAGGGGGCCCTGTGGTGCCCCGCGGGGCATGGGGGACTGGGCCTGCAGTTGGACGAAGCTCCAGTACCAGCCAGCACGGGAGCAGGAGGTGGCCCCCGGGACACCCAGGGCGGGCCCCGGAAGCAGAAAGCCCAGGCCAGGGGTCCAACCCAGCTGTCTGGAAACAGGCGCATGCCCCAGGCCAAGAGGCCTGTGAAGGGAGCAGGCTGGGCCTCAGGGCCCACTGAGGGCTGCTGGGTGGGTGAGCCACAGCCCATCTTGGGACACAGGCTTGCTGGACATAGCCCCCGGGTGACTGGGCACCAGCAGGTCTAGGTGGGGGCCGGGGAGAGGCCCGGGAGGGCCAGGCCGGCCTGCCCGTGACGGCGTGTCCGCAGGTCTGAAGGACTGGGAGAAGAGGCTGGTCATCTCCGACCGCGCACACCTCGGTGAGTGCCGCCACGCTGAGCTCAGTCTCCCCGCCACGGGGTGCGAGTGGGCCCGTCAGCCCGCCCCTGGGCCGCACCAGCTCGGGATTGCTGCCCGGGAGGACAGGGAGCCAGAAAGGGCCTCGAGGGGGGCGGATCCCGGGCAGCCCCTCCTGATGGGCCGCCTGGCGTAGGGGCGCTAGGGAGCAGACAGCCAGTGAAGCCGCGCCCCTGCCCCCCAGTGTTCGACTTCCACCAGGCCGTGGACGGGCTCCAGGAGGCACAGCGGCAAGCCCAGGAGGGGAAGAAGTGAGTCCGCGGCGGGCGCCCCCGGCACCCCCGTCCTACGGCTGGCTCCACCTACTGCCGGGTGCCCGCCCTGTCCTCCCACACTGCCACGGCGCCCGCTCCTGACACCCCAAGCCAGCCTTGACCGCAGCAGCCAGGGCTCTGCCCCACAGCCCCCTGCCTCTCCTCCAAAGGGCTGAGGCCACACCACGCGTGTCCATGCCCTTGGGCACAGCTGCACGAGGACACTCACACGCACGCTCACACACATGGACGCACACTCGCACACACACACACATGCAGCCTGTGGGGGGCGGGGGTGGTGGCCACGCCCAGTCCTCAGCCGTGGACACCAGAGCCGTCTCAGCGCCAGGGGAGCGAGAAGCGGGGGCACTGCGAGGTGGGCAGGCCGGAGGGCCCCTATTTGCTGAGAGGAGAACTAGGGGGCTGGGCCCCCGGTGTCTGCCGGGCAGGGGTGGCGTACGGCCGAGGCCCACCGCCGTGCCCACGCCCTCAGCATCGGCACCACCCGGAAGGGCATCGGGCCGGCCTACTCCTCCAAGGCGGCTCGCACCGGCCTGCGCGTGTGCGACCTGCTGTCGGACTTCGAGGAGTTCTCCGTCAGGTACGGCCCGCCCCCCCCAGCCGGGAGGGCCTGCTGGGCGGGCCTGGTCCGGGGGCATGAGGGGGCCGTCCTCGCTCCGCAGATTCAAGAACCTGGCCCGCCAGCACCAATCCATGTTCCCCGCTCTAGAAGTGGACGTCGAGGGCCAGCTGAAAAGGCTCAAGGTAAAACTGGGGACTGGCACGTGGCCGAGTGGGGGGCAGGGAAGGGGCAGGGCAGGGGAGGGAGGAGCAGGCTGCGGTGCAGCCCCGCTGAGGCCCGACACCTTGTGGGTGGTCAGTGGACGGTCGCCAGCACCCTGGTTACAGGGCATTCTGTGGGGTGCCGGCCTTCTGGGGGGCCGCGGCCTCCTGCATGAGCCCAGGGCTGGCCATGGTCAGGTCTTCTCAGGGGGTGGGGCACCCATGGGCCACCCGCGTGGCACGGTCCTCATGGCCTCGCAGCCACCCAAGGATGGCACAGAGCCTTCCGGAAGCTCCTGAGGCCGGGAGCCAGGCCCCTCCAGCTCTGGTCTCGGGCGCCAGGCCAGGTCAGGGCAGCCGCCCTGGAGGCCAACAATGGGCGCAGGCCTGTGAGGAACAGATGCCTGGGCCTGGGCCGGCAGGGCCGGGGGCTCACCGGGGCGTGCACTCCCACGGACCAGCACCCCAGTTTCACGCGACTGGAGCCTCATGGTCCCGGCCAGCAGTCCCGCTGGGCCTGGCTGCAGACGGCCCCCCAGCCCGGCGACTGGGAGCACGTGTCCCCGCGCACCCGGGGCGGCAGCGCCCTGAGGTGCAGGCTGGGCCCCGGGGGCAGGGGCCTCGCCTGGCAGGGCCGACCACGGGGAGGTGTCCTGGCCGGGCCTCCAGAGCCCCGCTGCCCGCAGGGCCTGGCTGAGCGCATCCGGCCCCTGGTCCGCGACGGCGTGCACTTCATGTACGAGGCGCTCCACGGGCCCCCCAAGAAGATCCTGGTGGAGGGCGCCAACGCCGCCCTGCTGGACATCGACTTCGGTAGGCCCACGCCACGTGCAGGTGTCTGCCTGCGTTGGGCGGCTGCTGACCGGCTGCGCTGCCCCAGTCACCGGCCGAGCAATGGGGGCAAGCAGGGGCGGGCGGGGAACCAGACCGCTGGGGCGGAGGCCCCCACTCCACGCGGGGAGCAACCTGCGCCCTCTCACTGCCCAGTGCACCCTGGGTGGTCTCCAGAGGACATAGGGGTGCCCCGCTGGGGGTGCTGGGAGTCCTACCCTAACCCTAGCCCACCCCACCCGGCCCCCGCCCCTGCCTTGCAGGGACTTACCCGTTCGTGACCTCGTCCAACTGCACCGTGGGGGGGGTGTGCACAGGCCTGGGCATCCCCCCCCAGAACATCGGGGAGGTGTACGGCGTGGTGAAGGCCTACACCACCCGCGTGGGCATCGGCGCCTTCCCCACCGAGCAGATCAACGTGAGTGTGGCGGGTGGGCCGCGGGCCACGGGCGGCAGTGCCAGTTGCGGGGCTGAGGTGCCGGCCTCCCGGCCCTGCCCTCCCGCAGGAGATCGGAGACCTGCTGCAGAACCGCGGCCACGAGTGGGGGGTGACCACGGGCAGGAAGAGGCGCTGCGGCTGGCTGGACCTGGTCACTGTGCGCTACGCCAACATGGTCAACGGCTTCACGGCGTAAGGGACCTGCGGGGCGCCCGGGCCCCTCCCCTGGGTGCACACCCTGTGGACCAGGGCAAGGCCTGTGAGCATGTGGGGGACGAGAAGCAGAGCTGCCTCGGGGGCCTCTGAGCTGGGCACCGAGCGCACCCAAGGGGCCTGGTCTCCCGGGGTGGGAGGCAGAGAGGACACCGGGCTGAGCCGGGCACAGGAGAGCAGGACTGCGGCACCCACAGCTTCACCAGGCCACTGCTCCTCGGCAGGCGGGGGTGCACGAGCTGGGGGAGCGCTGAGACCTCAGGCTCGGCCTTGGAGGGGGCAAAGGAGGGCTGGCCCCCCAGGGCAGGGCGGGCAGATCTGGCTTGGCTGGCACAGCAGCTCCCGGGACCGCCCATCTGGCCTCTGCCCCGTGGGGGCAGACGGAGCCCCTCATCCTGGCGGTCAGTGTGTCTGGCGGCTTCGGGGCAGGCTCGCGTTGACGAAGCTGGACATCCTGGACGCCCTGGACGAGCTGAAGGTCGGCATTGCATATAAGCTGAACGGGAAGCGGATCCCCCACTTCCCAGGTACGTGGAGAAGGCGACAGTGAGACTGGCCAGGGGCCAGTGTGGCCACCACAGCGCCTTCTGGAGACGGGCCGGCTCTCGTCCACCCCAGACCGTTGGCCGGCGTGCAGCGGGGTCAGTGGGCAGGCCTGCGCCCAGCCTGTGCCTCTGGAGCGTCTCCTGCCCTCCCCTCCCGGCAGTGGGCGAGCTGCCGAGCCCAGGGCACTCGGGCACGGCCACCAGCGCCTTGGCAGTCACGGTGCGGCCCCGGGCGACCTGAGGGAGCACTACTGCGTGCGCCCGGCCAGCGTGCGGGTGGGGCCAACCCCTGGCCACAGAAACGGGGTGGGGCCCAGGCGCCCTGCAGTGGGCCGCCGGGCAGCACCGCAGTGGGGATGGCGGGTCTGCCGCGGGCAGGGCGCCCGTGGTCCGGCTCCCTGAGTCTGGATGAGGTGCAGCAGCGTCTGTGAGCCCTTCCCCGGCACGTCTCTGCAGCGAACCAGGAGATCCTGCAGAAGGTGGAGGTGGAGTATGAGACCCTGCCGGGCTGGAAGGCCGACACCACCGGCGCCCGCAAGTGGGAGGACCTGCCCCCGCAGGCGCAGAGCTACATCCGCTTTGTGGAGAACCACGTGGGCGTCGCAGGTGTGCGCGCGGCGGCGGCGGCGGCAGTGGGCAGCGAGCAGGCGGGGCTGGTGACCTGGACGCCGCGCCGCCAGGCTGAACCGCCCTTCTCCTTTACAGTCAAGTGGGTCGGGGTCGGCAAGTCCCGGGAGTCGATGATCCAGCTGTTCTAGGCACGGACTGCCCCGCAGCCGCAGCCTCGCAGCGGCTACACTGCGTCGCGGCACCCCAGCCCGCTGCGGAAGGGGCGTGGCAACGGCGGGCGGTGGGGGCCGAGAGCTGGTGGGCAATAAACCGGGTCCGGGCGGGCAGCACCGCCTCCCTCTGGCTCACTTGTCTTCCTGGCGTCTTAGCACCACCGGTGCGGGCGTGGGGCAGCGCGTCTCCAGGACAGAACACACCAGAAACGCAGCGTCGAAGCCTCTGCTGCAGGCCCTCTGCGTCCCCCTGAGGTCACAAGTGTGGGTACCCTCTGCAGAGCCCCAATGCTGCGTGCGCCAGCTCGTCTGGGGTAAATGCAGAAAGCACGTTCACTACCGCTTGGCGAGGGGAGCAGGCCGGGGAGAGGCTGTAGGGCCTGCCTCTGGCTGGGGGATTTGGGCTCCAGGAAGGGGCAAGTGGCAGCTCTTGGACCCCAGCCCAGCAACGGGCCCCACAAGACCTCACCGCGACCGGGCAGCCAGACGGCCACCAGAACGCCCGGCCACACCTGCACCGTGCGGCCCCAGGCGACCTGAGAGGGGTAGCACCCAAACAGCGTCCCCAGTGGCACCCTGGGGAGGGGGTACCCAGGGCAGAAGCCTCTCCTTGCATTCCCAAGAAAGCAGGGGTGGTGAAGGGCATACCCCAAGGCAGGTCCCTTCTTGGGGAGAGAAGTGTCCCCCATCACGTGGGACCTGGGCCATGCTTGCTGATTCCCAGGGATGGTGCTGTCTTCCCGGCAGAGGGTGGTAGGGGGTGGTGGTGGGGGGAACGGCCCCTGCAGGGCCAGGGGGAGCCCGCGTTGAGCGCCCACCGAGTGGCCTTTTCATCGTCACTCGGGTCTGCGCAAGTGGGGTGGCGGGGCTGCCCAAGGCCGAGCTGCACACAGGGCCCCAGGTCCATTTCCAGCCGAAGCTGGGAAGCCTGCTTAGACCGGTGATCTCACATGTCTCCAGACCAACTCGCAGCTGCCCCTCCTGACGCCAGGTGTCCGCCCGCGACCCACGGAGAAGACACTATGAGGGGGGAGAGCCCCCCAGCACCAACGATCCTGGCGGCCCTGGAGCAGGGGCGGGGACAGGCTCTAAGGAACCCTGTCCTCCTCTCAGCGAGTGACCCCCCCCAGCCGCCCCTCCACTTGGCACAGGGCGCCGTGCGCGGAGCTGGAGCGCTCTGGAGAGCGCCCCGTGTCCGCAGAGGTCAAGCATCTATGGGGGCGGGCGGCCACCCACCGGAGGTGCTGGTCTATGGAGGCGGATGGCCACCCACCGGAGGTGCTGACCGCAGGAACCATCGCCATGCCCAGGCCCCGCCCCAAGCCAGGAACCAAGAGGAAAGTGCCCTCCTCGGCCACAGAGGGGCGTGCGCGCAGCCACCCACCCCAGCGGAGCCCCCAGGAGCCAGGGGCGGAGGAGCCGCTGCCGAGTCCGCCCGGACCCGGCGTGTCCCTTAAAGGCCGGGCTGCGCGTCCGCCGGTCACCGCCTGTGGGGTCGCCGCCCCGCGTTTAGGGTCCGCAGGAGGCTCTAGAGCCTCAGCCCCCTCCGCGCTCGTCCCCACGCCGCTCAGCGGCCGCCGCACGCACGGGGCCCGGCCTGACCGCGGTCAGGAACCGCGAGGGCCCGGCCGCGCCAAGGAACCCAAGCGCCGCCCCGGGCCACACACTGGCCTCCGGGGACCCGCGCGTGGCGCCGGGCAGGTGGGCCGGGCCGGCACGGGGGTCGCAGGGTGGGCCTCTCTGGACGCCACTGCCCGGAGGGTCCGGGACGCCTCCAAGTGCCGCCGGACAAACGTTGGAAGAGCGAACCCCGCCCCCAGCAGGACGTTAGCCCACCCGACAGCCGGGTCTCTGCGGCTACCCGGGCGGACAGCGCCCGCACAACGCCCCGCCCCCGCCGTCGCCGGCCTATCCGCGCCGCGCCTCACCCGAGTCCCGCCCCCTCTACCGCCCTATCCACGCCGCGCCTCACTCGAGGTACCTCTCCGCCCCGCCCCCAATGCCTACCCCCTTGGGTATTTCCCGCGCCTCCGAGACCCGCCCCTGGCTCATGAGCCCCGCCCCTGACGTTCCCCCAGCCTATCCTACGCCGACCCCGGTTCGAGTCTCCCCCCCTCGAACTGGCCCTATGCCCATCCCGCGCCGCGTCTTCTTGAGTCTAGACCCTTCACCTCCTGCCCCTGGCGCCGGCGCCCCCTTCTGACCCTCGACCTCTGTCCTGATATTTCCCGCGCCGTCGAGTTCCGTCCCCCGGCACGCGAACCCCGCCCCCGCATCACTCTGACCTATCCCGCACCGAGGCTCACTCCAGCCCCGCCCCTGGCCTCGCCTCCAGCCTATCCTGCTCCTCGCAGCCCACAGACCCGCCCATGAAGGTGGGCGCACGGCTGTAGCGTCACGGGTCGCGCCGCCGCTGCCGGGCCGCGGCCATGCCCAAGCGGGGCTGCCCTTTTGCGGATGCGGCCCCGCTGCAGCTCAAGGTGCGCGTGGGCCCGAGAGAGCTGAGCCGCGGCGTGTGCGCCGAGCGCTACTCGCGGGAGATCTTCGGTGAGTGCGCGGGGGCCTCCTCCCCGCGCGCGCCCCTGCCTCCCGGAGCGCCGACGCCCCGCCGCGTGGGCCGGAGTGCGAGCGCCGCTGGGCCGGCCTCCGAGCAGGCGCGCGGGTGGAGGCGCGAGGCCTGAGCCGGGGCAGTGGCCGCACGGGCCGGCGAGCAGGACTCGGCGGGCGTGCTCAGTTCCGGGGCGGGCAACGTCCTAGAGGCCTTCTCGCCCTGGCCCGCCCACCCGATTCTCAGGCCCTCGCTGCTGCTGGCCGTCCCGGTGACTGCGGTGGCCAATCCCGGGCAGGTACCAAGCGGAGCTGACCTTCCCTGGCGGGCTGGGCCCGGGCCCTGGAGTCTCCTCCTCGGCGTGGCAGCTGCGGCAGCCCCTTTCCTTGCGCGCTGGGGCCACCAGCGCCAGTACCCTCCGGGCCAGCGCGTAAGAAGGCGGGTGAAGCCAGGGTGCTAACTCTGCTGCGAGTTTGTGCCCCCTCGGGACTTCATGGCGCGAAACACCGCACTCAGAATGAAGATGGAAAAGGCAACAGACCGGTGCACGGGCTTCGCTCTGTCCACCCCTGCTGCAGTGTTTGCGGTGCGCCCTCGGCACTCTCCTGAGGGTGCCACCAGCCTGAGTGCACAAGTGACCTGCCTTCCCTACGGGAACGACTGCAAGCCCGTGAGCACTAGGGTCAGCTGGCCAGCATCTCCAGCTGCCATCCCGCTGCGGGGGTATCTGGAAGGCCCGAGGAGGCCCAGGAGGAGTTGGGCTTGGCAGAGCCTTCTCAGCCACCCTAGCTACCCGGTAGCAGTTACCAGCATGCGCTCCTTCTGCCTCCGTACAGGCCATGCACCTGGGACCCACCCAGACCGTACTCTGGGAGCCCCAGACAGGACACTGCCGGAGCTGGTCCTGGGCCTTGGGTCTGGCGATGGCCCCAGGCGCCTGACATGTGGCTGACAGTTGGCCTCTGCTCTGGGCGCTGAGCGGCCAGTTCAGCTTGGAGAGCGCAGGGTCCAGGGCCTGCCGCATCTGTAGGGTTCTGGGTGCTCTTGAAGTGGTCAGTCATGTGCTTGGCGAGTGGCCCTGCGGAGGGTGAAGGGCGCCCCTGGACGGGATCCGTGCTGTGCGGGGCGGCTGGGGCTGTGGTGACAGAGGCGCTGGATGAGACTCGGTCCAGAATCTTTCTCCAGGAGACAGCGGCGACTCACACTGATGGGGAGGGCGGGGAGGACACAGACAGGGTGGCTGGTGATGGGGCAGTCGTGGGGCCCACGGGCCGCAAGGGCGGAAACAGGAAGTGCTGTTTGTCTTCCTAGAAAAGACCAGGCAGCTCCTTTTCCGCGGAGCCCGGGCCTGCTCACGCCACGCGTGGGAGGAGGACTGTGCCGCGGCCGGCCTGCCAGAGTCCCCACCGCCCAGCCGCGCAGGGGCCCCCCAGGTCTTGCGGGGGCAGCTGCTCATTGGACCGGATGGCCGACTGACTAGGAGCCGCACGGAGACCGGTCAGTGACTGTGGCCCACAGGGTCCCCAGCGTGGCACCGAGGGAGGTGTGGCGGGCCTGGCCCTGGTGAATACGGCCTGTGCTCTGGGTGCCATCTGGCATGGATGGGCTTCGCCTCTGGGTCAGGACGGCCCAAGCAGCACAACGGGCCCCCTGAGACTCAGCGGGACTGGCCAGGGGCGCAGATACCGGGGCTCCCTGTGCTGGGGCGCGCAGCCCATGCTGCACTTACCCGTGTGTGCCCGGGCAGCTCAGCCAGGGCCCAGCGCCGGGTGCCCTCTAGGTCTGACCGGGGCGTCGTTGCTCGCAGGCCTGGCGGGCGCGGCGGCTGGAGCCTACTCCTCGTGCATGCGAGCCGCGGATGGCAAGGCAGCGTGCGGCCCCTGCAGCTGCGGGGCTGCGGCCTGTGCCCTGTGCGCCCTTGCAGGGTAAGTGCAGCCAGGTGGGCAGCAGGGACACGCAGCACCCATGGGCCTCCTGGCCTGGCTTCCGGGGTGGGGGAGGGCAGCGCCCTCCCTGTGAGAAGGCGCATCCCCCAAACAGACTGGATGCTGAATGAGTCCCACAGGCTTGAGCGGCTGGTGGGGGAGGCCCCTGCTCCCCTGCAGGCTGTGGTGGCTGTAGGGGATGTCCGGGGTCCCTCGCATCCTCCCTTCTGTGTGTAAACTGGAAAGGGCAGCGCGCCCAGCGCCTCACCCCTGGGGCAGGACAGGAGGTGGGGGTGGGGGAGGTGTCCTGCCCCAGGGCAGTGTGTGCCTGACCTGGACATGTCCTTCGGCGTGCTCCTCGCCAGGCCTTGCGGTCTCTGCCTCTCGCTTCCTCTTCAAGGAGGAAACTGGGCCGGGGCACTGTCCTGCGCCCAAGTGGCTGGGAGCCATGTCCACCACCCTCTACCTCATCCCTTCCCATGATGCAGGAGAGCGAGTGGGCCAGTGCGGGCACCAGTGGGCAGGGGGCCTGCGCCAGGGCAGGTCAGCACAGCATCATCTCCCCCGGACACGCTGGCCCTGACTTGCCCCTCCACCCACAGCTGCAGCGCCGACCCCGAGACACCGCTGTGTGCTGGCTGCGCCGTGTCGGAGGGCTGAGCTGAGCTGAGCTGCCACCGCCCAGGCCTTTTTGTGTGTTCCTATGGCTGTGACAAATAAACTTTATGCTTGCTGCACCGGCCATGTGTGCGGCTCCCACGGTGTCGCCTGGGAGCCTGCTGGGTGCTGCAGGGTCCCCAGAGCTGTGGGGAGGGACGCTGGGAGGGGCCCTGGGCGGCAGCTGGGGGCATCTGGGACACCCCTGTTGAGTGGAGAAATAGAGCCCAGGACAGGGGGTCCCCAGCCTGTCCTGCCCCTGCACCCCCCTCTGGCTGGTGGCCATAGCACGGTGCAGGCCTGCGTGGCACTTTGGCTAGGCCTGGCCCCTACCAGCTCTGGGGACGAGCGGGGCAGGCTATGCCCAGGCAGTGGGGCCGGCAGCTAGTTCCAAGGGGCAAGGAAGCAGACATTAGGGGAGCACTGGCTGGCTCCTGGGCCTCCTGTGCCCTGCACACCCTCCCGTGGGGCTGGCCTAGAGGCAGAGCCCACTCCACTGTGGCACAGCTGCTGGGCCCTGCAGTGCGGTGGCACACGTAAAGGCCATGTGCTCAGGACGCAGAAGAAGCCCAGCATTGGTGGACAGGGCTGAGCCATGCCAGCCACATGCCCAGCGGCGCTCCCGGTGCAGCTGTGGCGCTCAGGGACCTGGCGCCTGCACGCTCCCGGAGCCAGGGCCCGCGGGGGAGGGGGAGCTCCGAGTGGGACAGGGCAGCTCTGGGAGGGACCCAGGGCTCTGGGGCAGGCAGAGAGAGCCCCTGGCTGTGCAGGTGGCACCTGAGACTCAGCGCGGGGCTCGTGTGTATGAGAGGAGTGACCGGGAAGCACCATCCTCCGCACCAAGACCAGGACGGGGAAAGCTGCAAGAGAGCCAAGAGGTGGCATCACCTTGGGGGCCTCCCTGACCACTGGCAGCGCCTTCTCCTGGGGTACTTATATCCACACGGGTCCCAGTGCAGAAGGTAGCGAAGAAATGGCTCAGGGGAACAGGCCAATCAGAGGGCCCACGCAGGACTGGGGGTGCCGTGTCCACCCGCACCCCAGCACAGGCCGCCTGCTCCCATGAGGCCTTGCAGGAAAGCTGCGGCCGCCCCTGCAGCGCCACCTCCTGGCCGTCAGGGGACTGGTCCGGGAAGGGCCAGGTCTGGACGCCTCTCATACTCTGCCGCCTCCTTCCTTCACCGCACCCCCAGGAATGGGCGCCTCCGGCGAGGACAGGTGCCTGGTGGGTGCCACCGCCTCCAGGAACACCCCACCCCGCAGCATTCAGGTGTCTGTGCCTCCCCGCCCGCGGCCACCAGCCCGCCCTCCCAGGCTGAGCCTGGCTGTGCGCCGGCCCCTCCGGACGAGTCAGCGAGCGCCACGTGGCGTCTCCGCCAGCGTCCTGGGGCCCACCCTGCCATGGGGTCCGGCGTCCCTCTTCCGGCCGGCGGCCGACGTATGCGGAACCCCGTTTCCTCCCTGCACCCCTTGGTGGAAACGCGCCAGCAGGCTGCGCTGAGCGCGAGGGTGCCCCAGAGCGGCCAGGTCGCGGGGTGCGCCCGCCTGTGCTCTGAGGACCCCGCGCTTGCCGCGCAGGCACCACTCACACCCGGCCGCAGAGGGCGGAACCTTTCCTCCGGAGCCTGGTTTCAGGGGCCCGGGGGCTGTGCTTGCTGGCTCTGCCAAGAGAATGCTCGGGCTGTCCAGGCTGAGCTGCCCGCCTTGACCCCACACCACGCTCCCTGCCGAGGGCTCCCTCCCCAAGGTCAGGCTCTGCGCATGCGTGGCGCTCTGGCCATGGTCCGCATGCTTCCCCCAAGCCCCAGGCAGTGCTGGTGGCAGCTCCTCTCCGTGCCACAAGGGGGCGCCCGCGACATGTACTGCTGGGCTGTGGGCCCCACCCTTCAGTGCCCACCCCACTGTGGGGGCCCTCTTCCCCTCTGCAGTCCCGATGCTACCCAGCTTGCAGAGTGGCCTCCCACACTCACGTCCTCGGCCAGCCCACAGTTCCTGGGCTGGGGTCTGCTGCCTGGTGCCCTCCCCCAACACACACACACACACACACACACACACACACACGGGTGTCCCCACACACACAGCGCCAGGACAGCTGGGTGCACCCACACACACACACAGCCCGGGGCAGCCAGGGTGTTCCTGCCAGAGCAGGGGAGACTGCTCAGAGGCCATCCCTGAGGCCTTGACGCGGCCCCACAGAGGGCCAGCTGCTCCCCTGGAGCCTGCACCCGAGTCCTTCACCTGCCACCCAGCAAAACAAGCCACGAGGTTGAAAAGCAACTTTCATTGATGATTTTGGAGGGAAAGTTTCATAATAGTAAAAATACTAAAGTTACTGTTGTAAAAAACCACCTAGGGCAGCGCAGGTGGGCCGGGCAGGGCGGGGCGGGGGTGGGGGTGCAGCGCTGGGGCTGGGGAGGACGTGCGGTGCACAGAGATGGGGCCCGAGGGTGCAGCCTCTGCCCCGGGCCGGGATCTCCTGGGCCTCAGGGCTCGGCCCAGGCCAGGTCTGGAGAGCAAACCGGATGAAATAAATTAAGAAAACCTGCAGGGTCGTTTCCTCCCGACCTGGCAGCACGGCCAAAGGCGTCCCTGTCCCTGTCCGAGCGGGGGCAGCGGCCTGGCGAGTGAACCACGAATCCGGCGGCTCCGGGGCCTCAGGCCGTGCCACTGGCTGAGTAGGAGAACTGGGGGAAGTGGGGCTGGCGCTCGCTGTCCATGCACTCCATGCTGTCGTCTGCGGGACCGGGCAGCGTCACCACAGGCGCCTCCAGCCCCCAGCCCCGCCAGTTGGCTGCAGGACGCCGTGCAGCACGCCCGTGTCCACGGAGGCTGCCCACCTTGGTCTGGCGGCGTGATGGTGATCATCTGGGCCGTGAACTCCTCGTCGAAATACCTGGTGTCCGTCTCCGAAGTGACCTGAGGCTTGAAGGGGGGACTGAGCTGCAGGGAGAGGGGGATCAGGGCTTCACTCTGCACTGCCCAGTGCGCAGGCTCTGGGGGTCACCACCTCCCACACCGCCTGTGGACACGGGTGCGCAGGGGCCGCGGGAGCACCTCCTGCCTCTGGCTTTCTCAGTTTCCTCATGCTGTTCAATAAGCTGGGCCAGGAATGGAGGCGGCGGCCACGAGGGGGCTGCACAGCGCAGGCTCCGGCCCCGCCCCCTGAGCAGGGCCCAGGACCCCAGGCGCTCAGGAAGCACCCTCCTTCCCAGCCCCGCCTCCTGGCCCTGCCTGCATCCCACGGGGCACCCTCCGGGGCCGGCAGACAAGTCCTGGGCTCAGGGCCACCAGCCCACAAGAGCCACAGTGCAGCCAGCCGCGGGCGCAAGAGACCCCTCTGCCTGGGGAGGGCCTGCAGGCCGCACCCAGGACCCCCAGACCCTGGCCAGATGTATCAGTAGGCCCTTGGGTCCAGGCTGGGCGGGCCAGAGGGCATCAGGCCTCAGGGCAGGACCCTGGGCCAGAATGTGGTGGGGGGCCTGTCCCGCAGGTGGGGGCTGGTGGCCTGGCAGAGGCAAGCCTGTGGCAGTGCCCCAGGCCAGGCCACCTTCTGACCTGAGCAAGCAGAATCTGCCGGCCAGGCCAGGGCGGGGCTCTTGGGTCCCTTGGCTGCTTCCCGGCGGAGCCCACACCGCCCCTGCAGACCCACAGTGCAGGTCTGGGCTCCGCGCGCAGGAGGGGGGCGCGCGTGGGCCATGCGCCCCTCTCAGCCCCCTTGCAGCCTCCCGGGGCCGGGAGTAGCAGGCAGGAGCACGGCAGACTGGGCCAGGCAGGGAGGGGCGTGTCTGGGGCGGGCCTGTGGGCGGGGCTCTGCCGTGGGCGGGGCCTGCGTGGGCAGCGACCGCACCTTCTTCTCGTACACGTCCTGCCACACGATGCTGGCGAAGAAGCGGTGCTGCATGATCTCCTTGGCATCGTCAGAGCCGCCTCCCAGCCTGGGGACGAGACAGGCCAGCACGGTCATGGCGGCCGGGCCAGGCCTGCCCCCACGAGTGATGGGCAGCGACGCCCCACAGTGAGTGACACTCGGGGGCACTGGGGCCCAAGCGGCCCGCACGCCTCTGGGCAGCGCCTCCTCCGCAGGGTGGGTGAGGGGCCTGTGCACCTGCCAGGACAGCCGCCGAGCGCCCCTCCCACCGGCAGCGCTCACCTCTGCTTGGGGTCCTTCTTCAGCAGCCCCCCCAGCAGGGACTTGGCCTCCGGGCTGAGCGAGCGCGGGAAGCGGATCTCCTCCATGAGGATGAGCTCGAAGAGCTTCTCATGGTCCTGGTTGTAGAAGGGCAGGCGGCCGCACAGCATCTCGTACATGACCACGCCCAGCCCCCACCAGTCCACGGCCCGGCCGTAGTCGTTGTCTTCCAGCACCTGGGGCCACAGAACCCAGGCACGGTGGGCGTGGGGCTAGGGAGGGCGTGGGGCTTGGCAGGCGGGGCGGGGCCACGGGATCAGACAGGACAGCCGGCTGGGCCGCGGGGACAGGCTTGGGACGTGGGGTACAAGGTGGCAGGGGGACTTGCAGGGCACTTGGGGGTGGGGAGCCAGGGACACGTGAGACTCGGGAGGACACGGGAAGCGAGGGAGCCGGGACGCAGGCCTGGGGCGGCCTCCGACGCGCTGCGGACCTCAGGAGCCAGGTACTCGGGCGTCCCGCAGAAGGTCTTCATGGTGGCCCCGTCCTTGATGCCCTCCTTGCACAGCCCGAAGTCGGTGATCTTGATGTGGCCGTCCTTGTCCAGCATGAGGTTCTCGAGCTGTGTGGAGGCCAGCTGGTCCCAGTGCCCGGCCCCACCCGCAGGCCCCGCCCCGCCTCAGGGCCGTCCCCGGCCTGTCCTGCAGCCCCCAGCCCCACCTTGAGGTCACGGTAGACCACGTTTTTCTCGGAGTGCAGGTAATCCAGGGCTGACACGATCTCCGCGCCATAGAAGCGGGCCCGGTCCTCGGGGAACATCCGCTCCCGAGACAGGTGGAAGAAGAGCTGCGGGAGGGGCAGCCTGAGCCCGAGGCGGAGACCCAGCGCCGCCCCGCCCGTTCCCGGAGCCCTACCTCGCCCCCGTTGGCGTACTCCATGACAAAGCAGAGGCGGTCGTGGGTCTGGAAGGAGTACTTCAGCGCCTGCGGGGACCGGAGCTGGGGCGGCTGTGCTGGCAGGGCGCGTAGCCCCCCACCCTGGGGTCCATCTGGGTCCATTAGGGGCCCAGCTTTGGCAGCCTGGGAAGGTGGGAGCCTCTCCGCAGGGCGGGCCTCAAGCCATCGGGGTCACAGGAAGCCCCATGAGGCCCAGAGGACGGGGTCAGGTGCTGGACGCCACATGGAAGCAGAGCGAGATGAGGCCAGAAAGGAACGCACCCCGGAAACAGCGATTCCCACACTCACTGCCTCCCTGCTGTGGACAGGGCCCAGGGTGACCCTGACGAGGGGCCAGCCAGATATGGGGGCCCGACCCCTGACCCCAGGTGGTGGGGATAAGCCCCACCCCTGCAGGTTGGCCTACCCTGCCCAGCAGAGCCGCAGAAAGGCAGGGACGTCCCCACACCATGGGTGGGGCCAGCCTCTCCTGCCCGGGCCCCAGGGGCAGAGATCCCAGGACTCCCATCCACCCTGAGCCTCAAGGGGAAGCAGCTGGAAGGGGTGCTGGGGAGCTCAGGCCAGAGCCTCAGGCACAGCAGAGGGAAGACCCAGGCGGCGGCCCCAGCTCGGGTGGCCGGCCCAGGCGAGCAGACAGCCGTCCTTCAGACGCACTGACCGCCGCCCAGCTGTGCACGCAGGCACGGGCGAGCCGGGCGGGTGGAGCAGCCGCACTCACGGTCAGGAAGGGGTGCCGGGAGTTCTGCAGGACGCGGTTCTCGGTGAGCGTGTGGGCCACCTCGTCCTGAGAGAAGGCAGGTCAGCGGCCGCCCGCACCCGGCCCGCACGCCCGCGCCCGCCCCGCCCTGCCGCCCACCTTGGCCACGATGACCTCCTTCTTCAGGATCTTCATGGCGTAGTAGCGGCCGGTGGCCTTCTCCTTCACCAGGATCACCTTGCCGAAGGTGCCCTTGCCCAGCAGCTTCAGGTACTCGAACTCGTTCATGGTCTGGGGGCGGCAGGCGGCTGTCACCGGCAGTGGCGGCCGGGCCGGTGGGGGTGCCCGGTGCAGAGGGAGGGCCGGGCCTCGGTGCCAGGCAGGTGGGACGGCCGCGGGACGGAGCCCAGGACGCGGCCCCCGGCAGCGCGGGCCTCACCACGCGGTGCTTGGGCTTGCTCAGGGACACCTCCATATCCTCCGCCCCGGAGTTGTCACCGGGCGAGCCCGGCCGGAAGTCCATCATCATCTCCTCCTCCTGCTTCTTGAGCCCGTCGGCCACCGTCTGGATGGCAGTGGTCCACTCCTCCCTGCAGGGCAGCGGGTGAGGCTGGTCCCGTGCCCGGCCCGCGGGAGCCCCCCGGCCCGCGGGCGCCTACCGCTCCTCCGGCGTCTCCACGTGGAAGGTCCGCTCGATGACCGTGGTCCACTGCAGGCAGCGGATGATGAAGGTGTTGGGCCTGGGCCGCTCCGTCTTCATCAGCTGGCACTCTGCGGGGCCGGGGTGTGAGCCACGGCGGCCGCCCCTGGGCCTGCTGGCCCCTCAGCCTCAGTCTCCCTCCTTGCGGGAAGGGGCTGCAGGGGTCCCCAGGGGTCTCTGGAGCCAAGTTGGGTCACCCTCACCGCCTGCCATTTCAATCTCCGCTGTGGGCCAGGCGTGGCGGAGACCAGGGAGGGGCCTCCTGGGCCAGCAGCTCGCCGGGCCGAGTCCCAGCCTGCTGCTTCCTGGGCACAGCCGCAGTGCTGACCGTGGCCCTGCTGACCCCCACTCGGGTGGAGACAAGCCTCAGGGCGCTGCCTGTCCTAGCCAGAGGCTGCACACAACCCCCGGAGGCCACACCAGCGCCCGCCTCCGGCCACCGGGAGGGAGTCCGGACACACGCGGAATATAGCCTGTGCGGAGGGCACCCAGAGGTCAGCTGCAGGCGGTCACCCCTGTGGCCTGAGTGCGACCCCCGGCCAGAGAGCTGACCCACAGGGCGCAGCAGACTCTCCTGCTTCCCGCTGCCCCCTCAGCAGTGGGTTTCTGTGGATCCACCTGTTCTGCTCCCCGCTCTGTCTCTGGGGAGTCCGCTCACCCCGCATCTCTGGCCTGCACCCAGCTCTTCTACACAATTAAAAATAATAATAAGCTGTGCATAAGCGTGGACACCTAGCGTGCACCCACCTGGTGCAGGGCACACCTGGCGCACACACACCTGGCTGTGCACCTGCAGCCGCACTCCGCGAGCACCCTGTGGTGTGGCCACGCCAAGGCGCCCACGTGGGCCTGAGGGGAGTGTGTCTGCCAGCGCCTCCACTGGCCGTGGGCCAGCTGTGCAAGGCGGGAGGGGGCGCTGGCCCAGGCCAGCGCACCAGAGGCGGGGGAGGGGCCCGACGAGTCCGGCACCCTGACAGGGAGGCCCCATGTCCTGTCCGAAAGGGGCTGGGAGGCAGGGGTGGGGACAGTGTGGCCGCCGCACCGCCCAGCCCACCCGCTAGCCCAGACAGCTGCTGCAGACCCCCACTGCCTGCCTTGGGGCCTGGCTCCTCGGGCCCCCTTGGGGTCCATCCCCACGGAGAGGCCGGCCTGGAGGCCTGGACAGCCTCCCAGTCCCCGAGGCTCTTTACCCACCCCTGTGGCTCCGGGCTCCACCTGGGAACAGCCTACGTGGTCTGGAGCCACCAGCTATGTCTCCTTCCGAGCCCACGGCCCAGGGGCCATCAGACCCAGCACCTGCTCCTCAGCGTCCCCCTCTCTGGGCCCTCCCCGACCTGCTGCTTGGCCAGGGCTTGAGTGGCCCCAGAAGCAGGCATGCGGGGTCAGAGGGGGCTCCAGGAGCGCCCCACGGGGCCCAGGGGGCAGGGAGGCAGGCCGGGCACCACCCTGCTACACAGGGCCCAGCTCGGTCCCAGGGCATGGCCGGCCCCCGGGGCACCCAAGACAGGCCAGCCAGGCCCCGCCGGGCTCTTTCCCAGTGGCGAGCCCCACACCCCCAGGCCGCCGCCCGGCACTCACGGGCCACAGAGAAGTTGTTGAGGGGAGACTCGCGCTGCTCCGTGTCCTGCGGACGCTCCTTGTACCCGATGAACGTGCCGTCGTTCTTGAGCAGGAAGTAGCGTGGCCGCCAGGTCTTGATGTACTCCCCTGCGGACGGGGTTGGTGAGGGGCCAGGAGGAGCCCACACCCCTGTGCGGGCGGGGCCAGGTGCGCGCGCCTGAGGCGGCCGGACTGAGGTGGCCAGTCCAATCCGAGGGCCTTCTGGGAGGAGGCGCCCCTGCTGGCCGGGACTCGGCCCACCCGCGGAGGCGGGCGCCTGCCCTCCGCCGGGGCGGGGCCCAGACCACCCCTCCCGCCCGAGGCCACGCCCGCAACCACGCAGGTCCCCATCCCCCCGGCCCGCGGAGCCCTGCGCTCTGGGGCCGCGGGCAGGCGCCCGCCAAGCAGCGAGCAGATGTCCTCCGCGCTACCCCTGCGACTGTCATTTTTCATACTGACACCCAGAAAAAAAAGCTCATTTGCATTTCGCCAAGCAAGGAGTTTGATGACCGCGAGAACGCGCTCGTTAGGCGGCCGCTCGGCGGAGGGGCCCTTGGCGCTGGGCAGCGGCCGGCTCCTGGGGCTGCCAGGCCGCCTCGCCCACTCACAGCCTGCTGGGTAGGGCATCCTCCAGCCGCCTCACCTCTCTCTGCCCTCACACCAGGCCAGGGCTGGACAGCCTCTGCAGGCCACCCCCGTCCCTCGCCGGGCTGGCTGACCAGGATGCCCCAGGGGGGCCCTGCCAGCTCCTCAGCAGTGGGGTGCAGGCAGGAGAGTAGTCGGGGCAGGACACCTTGGCAAGAGGCCCTCTGCCCCTGCTGGCCCAGTGACCAGCCTCCACTCCTGCCCAGACCCCCCAATAACCGCCTCTGGGACGGCACCCAGGCTGCGTCTGCATCCCCAGGCCCGTGTGCAGTGGGGGGTGGGCTACCCCCAGGAAGGGCTGGGCCTGCAGCTCCCACTGGGGCCACCCCAAGGCTCAGAGGGCCGGGAGGTCCTGGCCTGGGAGCTGCCGACGGCCCCGCACAGGCTGCTAGGCCCTACCGGCCCGGTCCAGCACCCCTCCTCCCGGCCGCGGCTGCCAGCAGCGCGGGCCCACCACCGTGCACCCAGCCGCGCCACCCGCCTGCGCGCGTCTGGAGCTGTCGGCCCCTGATGGAGAGCCTCCCCTCCCGCCAGCTGCCGCTCCCCGGGATGCTGGCTGAGCCGGAGAGTGATGGCGCACACCCGCAGCCCCCAAATCCATCTTGCTCCGCCAACTGCCGCCAGCCCCCACCGCGCCGCTCAGCCCCCCGGCGAGAGCCGCACATGTCCCGGCACGTGGCCCCGCCCCCCAGACCCGCGCGGCCCGCGGCAGGAGGCCCCGGTGCGTGAGCTGGTGCTGCGCTGCCCACCGCCCCACAGCGGCGGCCTGCCCCCCTGCGGGTCGGAGGGGGCTGGTGCCCCGGGCCTGGGGCCGCAGTCCCAGTCAGAGCCAGCTTCAGGCGCTGGCGCTGCCACTGGCCGGGCAGGCTGTGCCAGGGCCGTGGCGGCTTGGCAAGGCCAGCCTGGCTGCGACAGCAGCAGGCGGCCGGCCCGGGGTCAGGCCCCCCGGAGCAGGGAGTGGAGGTGCTGGCCCTGCGGGCAGGTGACCATGGCGTCTGCCCTGCAGGACCCCCTCCCCGCCACTCCCCGAGGGCACCCCACCCCAGACCACCTCCTGGCAGCGGCCACAGATGGGACCGGCCTGGGCGTGTCTCCCTGGCCCTGCCACACACGCCCAAAGCTCAGGACCCCAGGGACCCCACCCCTCCCACCCCACCACTGCAAATGCTTCAGTGGGGGACTCGGAGCCCAGGGGCCTCAGCTCCACCATGAGCCTCCTGGGCGACCTCACGCCGGAGTCCCCTCCATGCCGCCAGAGACAGACACTGCCCGCCGGCACAGCTCAGCCTCCCCGGGGTCCCCCAGAAGTCCTGTCCAGGGAGGGGCCCACCCTCGGCCACAGCAGTGCCCCCACTGCCCGGAGATCATGGCCCTGAGCTGGCCATGCCAGGCCGGCCCCTCCGCGGCGAGGGCTGAGGGGACAGGCACCCAGGGGCTCCCGTGCCGCCCATCTCCCCCACACCGAGGACCTTCCAGCTGCCCCGCTGAGCTCCAGGAGGGGCAGGAGACCCTAAGGAAGGGGGTGTCTCCACCGGGAGCCCAAACCAGCCTAACGGGGCTGCCAGCCAGGAGCGGAGGCTGGGTGGGCGCGGGAGGCCAGCCAGGTGTCCCGGCTGCAGCCTGCGGGGGTTCGTGGCCGGCCGGCCAGGTGTCGCCGGCCCCCCGCGCCCGCCCAGCCCCGCCGCCCTCGCTCTCCACAAGCCCAGCTCTCAGGGAATCTGCCAGATCGACACTTTGCCGTGGCGGCTGGCGGGGTGCCAGGCGGCACCGAGCTGTTTCTCCACAGCAAAGTGAGCCCCAGCAGGCCCATGGCGCGGGCGCCAGCTGACAGCGGCCCCGGCCCCCACACCCACGCGCGGCAGCTGCGCTCCCCCCGCTGTCCGCAGCAGCGTGGCCGCCCCACTGCCACTCACCAGCAGGCCAGGCCCCCAAGACCCACATGGAGGCTGGCAGGGGAGCGCCCACAGACCAGGGCCAGAGCCCGGCGGCAGCGGGCTGTCTCCTGGGGGCAGCGCCACGGGGTCCAATTGGGGCCAGAGCGAGCAGGGGCTCTGTCTGTCCAGCAGGAGGGTCCCAGGGGAACGGGGTCCCCAGCCAGCTGGCCTGCGAGCTGGCCTCACCCCCAGAAGCCCACCTGGCGGGACAGAGGGCCCTTCATCCACTCCCGCCCCGGCTCTGGGCAGGGGCTCCTGAGCAGCTCCGGGGGGGCGGGAGGCGGCACTGCAGGGGGCATGCCGGCCTCAAGCTCCCACGCCAGGTGCTGCCACTCCCGGGGTGACCTCCACCCCAAGGCCTGCCCGTGCCCTGGTGGCCGTGCTCAGGAAGCCCCCACCTGTGCGACAGGCAGCCCAGGCGTCTGTGCAGATGAACCCACCAGCCTGTGCCCCCGGCTGTGCCCCCAGGCCCAGCACCAGACCCTGCTGTCCACCCCGTGCCCAGCCAGAGCCCGAGCGATTCCAAGGTCTCCGAGCCCCAGGTCAGTCCCTGAAGGCCGAGGGATATGCCGCCGGCGAGGAGACGGAAGCGGGGTGGCAGGGGCGCAGGCTCCTGGGGGCAGCCGCTCGCCCCGATGGGCCCCCGGCCTGGGCCCTGCGCCCTCTGACCAGTTGCCAGCAGGACCAGGGCTGGGTGTCCCCCGGAGGGCCTGAGCCACACAGAGCCATGCATGCGCCCGGGCCCCACAGAGCGGGAGCAGGAGCTGTCGGCTCGGGTTACGGAGGCCCCAGGGAGCGCGCTGGCCCCGAGCCTGGCCCGGGCGTGCTGGGCAGAGGGGACTCCAGCCACGGCCAGCCAGGTCCCTCCCAGCCCTTCTAGGAACAGACCGGTGCTGCCAGCGCGCCTCTCGGGCTGGCCTGGGAGGGGCCGGGGCCTCCCTGACCCAACTTGGGGCACAGCGGCCGATGCCCGCCCAGAGCCCAGGAGACAGACACACTGGCCCTGGGGAGACCCGACAGACCCCGACATGGGCCCAGCGCCCCCACCCCAGCTTCCAGCACAGGCCACCCCGCTTCCTCTTTTGTTGCTTGTTTGGAAGGAGAACCCAGATGCTTACAAAACAGGAAGCTCGGCCCCCACAGCGTGGCCACCCAGCACCCTGCGCCACGTCTGTCCGCCGGCGCTGGACCCTCACAGCCCGCAGCCCCACCCACGTGGCCTGGGCCGCCCCTGGAGCACGGGAAGCCAGCAGGGCAAGGGGCAGCGTGCCCACAGCGGCTGGCCCGGCCGGGCCTGACCAGCCCGCACCCCCCACAGCCTCCGCCAGACCCTGCTGACCTGCCGGGGTGGCCCCCCCAGGACCTGTTTCCAGTACCCGCTCAGCCCTGCCCCCCACACGCCAGCGGGGCGCCTCCGTGGGCACCCCAGGGCGAGGGGTACGGCCCCCAGGCTCACGGCTGGCACTCATGTCGGGCCGGATCAGGCACAGGCCTGGCCCCGCCGGCAGGAGTCAGGGCCCTGGGCAGCGCCGGCCAAGGCCTGGCCAGTTCTGGCGGGGAGGGGCACAGGCCAGCCCACAGCTGGGTCTCTCGCCTGACGCCCTCGCCAGCTCCAGCGCAGGCCCCGGCCCCGTCAGCAAGTCCCCCGGCCTGTGGGCTGCGTGGCCCACACCCTAGCGCCCCAGGCCTGCCATGCTGGCCAGTACCACTGGCCTACCTCACCCTGGCCTCTGCCAGGGGACCTGGGTGGGGCCGGCCGGAGCAGCTCCCAGGGGGACGGGCCCCTACCCAGCGTACCCCAGGTTAGCAGGCGGGGACAGGCGCGCCCCCAAAACATCTGTCCAGATGGGGCTGCGGCCTGAAGACAAAGCCAGAAACGCAGACAGTGCTCACCTGACCCACGTCCAGGGCCGCACGTGGACACGGGGGCCCCTGGACACAGCTGCTGAGCCCTGTCTGCCGTGGCTGGCACCAGCCCCTCACTCGGCCAGGCCCCTGCCTGGCCAGATGTCGCCTGCCCAGCCTGTGCCCCCCACACCCACCTGCTCCTGGGCCTCCCACAGAGGCTGACTCTGCCCTGCACCAGCCCCCACAGGTGCGCTGGACACTGGCCCGACACCCTGCCCTGGAGGCGGTGCTGGCCTGGGAGCACACCTCGAGACCTCAGGCCGCTCCCCACACACAGCCCCACCTCCCAAGGGGGAGATCCCCACCAGTCCGGGAGGCCCGGGGCGGCCCCCACTGGACGTGCACTGTGGTGTGGGAGCTGCGGCCACGCCCAAGCGGCAGGAGGCAGGGCTTGGGCTGGACCTCACACCCCGTCCCAGGGGCAAGCACGCCCTCCCGTCTCCGCGCCTCCAAGCCCACACTGGGGCCCCTCCGACTCCCCAGTACCAATCCGCGCCAGCCCCCCACAGGGTGTCCTCCCCCTCCCAGGTCGCCCCAGTCTTGTATGCAGGGAAAGACGGGCAGAAGGACAAGCACAGGATGGCCAAGGCGAGGTGGCCCAGGCTGCACAGAGGCTGCGCCGGCCCCCGCCCGATTGCGCTCACCAGGTCGCTCCTCACCACACCTGTGCAGAAACCGAGGCCCGAGGAGGGGTCAGTTTAAACCAGCCTGTAGGGCCCCGACCCCAGAGGTACAGCCACGCGGCTCTGGAGCCCGCCCGCTGGACAGCACACAGCCCGCAGCCGAGCACGCCCCGCAGCCCCATCCAGAGCCTGCCACAGGCAGGTCCTGGCCCCCGCGCTGTGCTGTTAGGCTGCGCCTGGCATGCCCGGGACAGCTGAACAGCCCGGCCCGGGACGGCGGGCGGGCGGGGTCTCCAGACACAGGAAGTGGGTCTCGGGGAGCCAGGGGTGACACGAGGGAGGGGCTGCAAGCCAGGGCCGCCGCGACCGGCAGGCTCCCTCGACACGGCCACCACGAGCACTCAGTGCTGACCACATCCTCGGCCTCCTGACCTCCGCCCTGCCTCTCCCAGCCCCTGCCTGCGGCTCCCCGGCCTGCAGGGGGCGCCTGTGCACCCCACAAACCCAGTCTGTGCCAGCTGCTCAGCCAGCCCTCCATGCCCACCACCCACTGGGCTCCCAACAGCCTGTGGGCTCCTGCAGGGCGCGAGGACCCCCAGTGGCCAGCAGCCTGGGGTCACCGGAGCTCTGGGAGGAGCAGTCTGAGGAGGGCTGTGGGAGGGCGCACCCGGCTGGGGACCGGGCAGGGCCTGTCCCCCGTGCCATCCAGCGCCCGCGCGGCGTGAGCGTTAGCAGAGGGGAGGTCACTGGGCACTGGGCTCCAACAGCCCTGAGCGCCCACGGGCCACCAGGGGAGCTGCGAGCCCAGCCCTGAACGGGCAGCAGGAGCCCCAGGGCGCCAGGCCTGGAGGGCCCCAGTGTCCTCAGCCTTCCAGGAAAGCAGGGCCTGCGGCAGTCCCCGCCCACCTGGCTGGGCCCCGCCCAGAGGCCATGCCAGGGCACCCGCCACTCACAGCACCTCCACACTTCCCACACCGGAGGCCCGCAGGGCTTGCGCCCCCATGCCGAGGGGACACTGTGCCCCAACACCCTGCCGCCCAGCCACCCGCCCAGCTCCGGCGGCCGGCGGCCAGCTCTGCCACGACCCTGCCCACTCACCTCGCTTGTGCAGCCAGCCCTCCTTCACGACGGCCACGTCGGCCATGGTGCCCGGGGGGCCCGCAGGCCGGGGCGCTGCTCAGCGCTCAGTGGGGCTCCCGAGCCCAGCGGCCGGCCCCTGGCCTCTGGAAGGAATGGAGAGGTGAGCCAGGCTGTGCGCGGGAGTCCGGACCCAGGACAGCCCCTCTTGGCGTGGCCCTCAGTCCCCGAGCTAGGCTTCTCTCAGTCCACCCAAGCCCCGCTCTGGGGTTCCTGGCCTGGGGCCCACGCCCGCCTGCCCACCCCAGGCCTGAGCACCAGTCCCACAGCCCTGGGTGGTCCCTGGCCTCTGAAGAAATCACTCCTATCCCCTGAGGCCCAACCTGCTGGCCAGCAGAGGCCTCCTCTTCCAGGCAGCCCCCCTGACTACCTGGTGCACAGCTGCCTCCCAGCCTGGGGGTGGGGGTGAGGGCGGAGCCTGTTATCCAGGTCTGGCTCCTCCCAGCCCAGCTGTGGGAAGACTTTGGCACAGGAGGAAGGCAGGCCAGGAGAGCCTGTGGCCAGCCAGGGGTCCAGTGCCCTCCAACAGAACCGCGACCCCCAGCCCATTCAGTCGCCGCATGAGGGCAGCTTGGTCCAGCCAGGCTCGGGGATGGTGCGGGACAAAGAGCCCCAGTTGGCCGAGGGCTAGCAGCATCCAGGTCCTGGCCGGGCAGCCCCATAATTACAGCATTGGGAGGCCACACGTGGGGTGGGGACAGTGCCTGAGGGGCCCACCACCAGCCCTCACTGGAGAGGACACTGGGCCATTGATCCCGCGGGCCCTCTGGGTGAGCTCCTAGGGACCCTCAAAGCCCACTCTCATGCACCGCAGCCCCCAGGGCACTCTGCGGGCAGGCCCAGGACCCTGCGGAGCCGCCCACACCTCTGAGGGCGGGGCCTGCGCCCAGCACTCGCTGCCCCAGGAATTTACAAAGGCAGGAAGACCCCGGGGCCTGATGCCAGGGAGAGGTCACCCTCCCCCGGGGTACGGGCCTGTGAGCTGGTGCGCTGCGTGGGCTGGGCCCGCAGCCCCATAGGGGCTGGCGCTGGGGACCCTGGAGGCCCCGCCCCCACCGGGCAGTACGGCCTGCTGCGGTCACAGCTGTCGGCCTGCTGGAAAGATATGTCCACACGCGGGCGTCGGCGGGGCTCGGCGGGGACTCCGCACGGCCAGCGCCCAGGGCCCTTGGACACAGAAGCAGGGCCAGGCCCCACGGGGCGCTGCGCGCTCCCCTCCCAGCCGCGCATCTGAGATAGCTGGTCTGTGCTCTGGCGGCCCGCGCCCTGCCCTGCCCCTCCGCTCCTGAAGTGGATGTTCGGCTGGGGGGCAGGGCGCTGCGTCCACCCAGGCCGCCACCCTGCCCTGGACGGGCCATGGGGCCCAAGATTGAACTGAGGCCCTCTGGCCAGAGCCCAGCCCCGTCCCTGCTCTGCCCCCCATGGCGGCCTGCGAAGCCACTGTGCCCCCACCCCAATGGGGGCAGACCCGCAGGGCAGCAGGCCGCAGGGCTTCGGGTGAGGGCAGCCGGAGGCCGGCGGTGGTCCGGGGCCAGCGGGGCCACCCGCGCGCCAGGTACAATTCTCCCGTGGGAGGCCTCCCCGCCCACCGGTAACTTGAACCTGGGCCGCGCGCCAAGCGCTGTCCTCAGCCAGGGGCCGAGCCGGCGACCCCCTGCCCAGGCCTCGCGGCCCGGCCGCCGCAAGGTCACCGCGCGCGCCGCGCCCCCGCCGCCGCCGCACTTCCTGCTCGGCTCGCGGGCCCGGCCAGGCGCCGGGAACAAAGCGCGGCGCGGGAGGAAATCCGGGCCGGCGCGGGCGGGACTCACCGGGCGCCGCGTCCGGGCGAGCGCGCGCGGGCCTAGCCGGGCCGCGGCCTCCGGCGCCCGCCGCTCCGCATCCCCGCGGCCCGGGCGGGCGGGTGGGGCTGGGCGGCGGGCGCTCTGGGCTCGGCCGCGGGGGGCTGGGGACTCCCGCTCCGCCGCGCCGTGCGCCGTGCGCTGTGCTGGGCCGCCGCCGCCGGCCTCGAGCTGCCGCTCCCGGGCCCGCCCTCTCCCCGCCCCGCGCGCCCCGCCCGCCGCCCACATCCGCCTCCGCCGCCCCGGGCGCCCCGCGCCCGCCGGGGCAGCTCTTGCAGAGCGCCGGCCAGGAGCTCCCGCGCCGACGCCGCCCCGCGGGGCTGGCTTCTGCCTAGGGGCTGCGGGGGTCCGGCCCTCCGAATGTGCCTAGGGATGGCCCCCACCGGCCGCCCTGAGAGGCCCCCGCTGGGCCCAGCCAGCGGCTGTGCGAGGCCCAGGTCAGCTGGGAGCCTGGAGGGCTGGCCCAGCGCCGACCAGAGGGGAGGCCCAGGAGGCCCTGTCCCTGTCCATCCTGGGCTCTAGGGTGGCCCTGGAGGAGACCCTGAGCCCAGAGACAACAGCTCCTCCTGGTGCAGGGGGGAGATCCCTCCCCCCAACTTCACTGGCAACGTGGTCAGGCGCTGTCCACAGCTGGGTGCAGACTCCAGGAGAGAGCTGGATGGGCCCTGAGCGCCCTCAGTCCCCTCCCCTACTGACCCCAGGACCCACTAGCTCCCCACCTGGCCCTGGGCTGAGCCAGTCTCTCCAGCAGCCACCCCACACCCCCGGCCCTGGGCTGACAGACTTTTGTAAAACGAAGGCTTGGGGCTCCGGGGTGCAGGGCTTAAGTCTCAGAACCATGAAGCTTCCACAGCCACTGCAGCAAGAGTGCGATCCCCAATTCTCCCAGCCAGGGAGTGACCGCAGGGCGCAGCAGGCTCTCCTGCCTCCCGCTGCCCCTCAGCGGTGCACTTCAGTGACCCGCCTGTCCTGGTCCCCACTCTGTCTCTGCTGAGTCCTCTCGCCCCTGCGCCCCTGGCCTGCACCCCAGTTCTCGTGTGCGTACAGAAATAAATGTCTAAACAGAAAGAGTGTGACTTGCTTCCAGGGTGCGTGTCCACCGGGGCGGGGCCAGAGTCCCCTGCGGGCCGCAGACAGTCACCGCTGTGTGGAGGCGGGTGGCCCCTCATGCTCAGGACAGCACTCCACCCCAAATCAGGGCTCCGGCCTGCCGGTCCTGAGTCTCCCTGTGGGCAGAGCCTATGCCCCTCCCTCCCGACAGAGGGTAAAGGCGCCTGGCCCCAGCTGCCCTGCCCACTGGGAAGCCTTCGGGCCAGATGTCTCCAAAGGAGTGCTGTGCAGGCAGTGGCCTGCAGCCTTCCTGCGGCTGCCGCCGAGGGGCAGGACTCACCGGTGCCCTCTGCACAGCGCCAGCTGCGGGCCTCGGTCAGGCCAGATGGCACCTGGCACTGCATCCTCCACATCACCCCAAGGCCTCCCCCTGTCCCTGTGCCTGAGACCTCCCCGGGCCAAAGAGGGACTCACGGGCTAGCTCAGGGGCCGGGGACAGCCCTCCCAGGCAGTGGAGCCCGACCCAGGCCTTTCACTGGCCCCTCCTGAGGGCCAGGCCTCCTGAGCCCACTCCCGCTCGGGCTGGCCCTGGGGCCCCCTAGCCTGTTCCTGCCCTTCCCCTTGCCCTTCAGCCTCCACGGGACCCCAGGAACATCCCACCGGCCAGGACCACCCAGGGCCTCACCCAGCCTGGTCGGGGAGCGGTCTGCCAGGGCCCTGGCCAGCCAGTGGCCCTCCCTACTCAGGGCTGGGTCAGGGAGGCAGTGCCCAGCGGGGGAGGCCAGGGGGGTGGGGAGTCAGGTGGTGGCGCCCCTCGACATGGACCCCACGCTTCCCCAGCTGGCCTCCCACATGCCCTGTGCTGGCCAACTCCTAGCGCCTGGGGGCATGAGACCTGGGAGCATGAGACAGGTGGTGACATACAGGGATGGCGCTTGGGGCCCTTAAGTGGGGTTGTCAGGCGCCAGAGGGCGCTCTCTGGGAGGAGCCCTGGGCAGGACACTGCCAGCCTGTGACCCACGGCCCCAGGGACTGGATGGAGGTCAAGGGTCGTGCCCAAGGTCGGAGGGACAGGGTTCTTGACCCCGCTTGATGCCAGGGAGCAATGGGGGCCTGTCCCACTGGGGCTGGGACAAAGGGGATAATTATTTACGTGGTGGGGGAGCAGGGCCCCTCCAAGGGCCCCCAGTGCACTGGTCCCCGATTCCTGGCTCAGCTGCAGCTCGGGAAGTCAGGCAGCACATCTGGGAGTCCACGGCACAAGGAGCCGCCTTCACGATGGGGGTGCGGTGCCCCTTCCTGACCTCAGCCGGCTCCAGGGCCCCACAGCCCCCCTGACTGAACAGGACCCCAGGCCCCACCTGCACTGTCCGGGACACCAGGGGAAGCGGCTGGAGGGTCCCACCCCATGCTCAGGGCCACCTCCCCACAGCCCGGAGGGTCACACTGGGGACTCAGGGAGCGGCACAGGCCTGTCTGTGACCCGGGCCCTCATCTCCCAGGGCATCCCCTGACGGCAGGGATGGGAACGGGCACCAGGGCACCTGTGAGCAAGAGACTCGCTGGGCAGGTCAGACCCTGAGGATGAGGCCCAGCTGGCCAGGCCTGCCCCAGACCCCTGCAGAGCCCAGACCCAGCCCCCAGCCTCCCCTCTACCAGGAGAGCTAGGGGCCCTGCCCCAGCCCCCTCCTGGGGCCCTGGGGCTAGGGGTCTGGCTATCCAGCCCTCCCTCACTCAACACTCCAAGCCTGCTCTGTGCTCTGAGTGCCTCGGCACAGCCCCGCACCCCTATCTGTGCCCAGTCCATGAGCCCCCTCCCGGCGCCGTAGGGGGTCTCTCCCAAGTGTTGGACAAGGGTCTCAGCTAAATGAATTCAAAATAAAGCTTTAAGTGAAGAAGGGACTGCCACCTTTCAGGTCACCCCCATGCACCCCACCTCCATCCCAGGGCTGGCACCCCGTCGGCCACACTGCGCCGGTGGTGGAAAGCCACAGGGTCCCACCGAAGACCTGAGTGACTGCCACAGCGCCAGCCGGCAACAGAGCTGGTCCTCAGAAGGGGTCCCTCGCAGACGGGAGCAGTTGGGACCCCATGGGGGGACATCGACGCCACGGCGGCAAGTATCGCGAGAGAGCCCCCTCCCGCTGCGCCCCTCATTCCCTCCACCCCAGCGCCCCGGCTGGCGGCGCGCAGGACCCGGTCGGGTGGGGCGGACAGGGAAGGGGCGGCGAGGGTGACCTCAGCGGTTCCGCCGCTCCGGGAAGCCGCCTCGGCCCGCCCCCTCCAGCCCCGCCGGGAGTTTCGCTCTCTCCGGGGCGGGGCGAGCGGCGGGCGGTGCCGGCCAAGTTAGAGCGCGCCCCGCCCGGCGCCCTCCTGGTCCCCGCGCCTCCCCGCCGGGGCGCGCTGCCCCGAGCTCCGCGCGCGCCGGGGCGCACCGGGGAGAGCGCGCAGCGCGCGCGACGGTGCGAGAGGAGCTCGGGCGGCCGAGGTGAGCTCAGGGGGCGGGCACCGGCTCCGCCCGCCCCGCCCGCCGGCCCGCTCCCCGCGGCCGCGCTGCCTTAAATGGGGCCGGCGGCGGCGGTGGCATCTGGCGGGCCGGGCGGCAGCTGGAGACGGTGTGGAGGCGCGGGCCGGGAGGCGGCGGCGGAGCGACGACTCGCGCGTCGGGGGACGACGGGGGACGACGGTGACCGCCCGAAAGTGAAGTTCAGGGGCGCCCCGGCGGGGACGGCGCCCGTCCGCGCGGGAAGGGCCCCGCGACTTGGCCCCGGGACCCGCCCCCGGCGAGCCGCTTCTGTTTACTCGCGGTCGAGTTTTTCCTGCTCCGGGCAGGTGCCGAGGGCGCTCGGGCCGGCGGTTCGCGCGGCGCCCCGCGCCCCTCTCCCTCCCCGCGCGCCCGGCCCGGGGAAGGGCGGGCGGCGGCGGCTCCGGGCGCGCTCACGGGCGTCCCGTTTGTGCCCGGGTGACGACGGCAGCGGCATGGACTTCCCGGGGCACGGCGCGCGGCTGCTGGGCCGCCTGAGGCGGCAGCGCGAGCTGGGCTTCCTGTGCGACTGCACCGTGCTGGTGGGCGCCGCGCGCTTCCCTGCGCACCGCGCCGTGCTGGCCGCGTGCAGCGTCCACTTCCATCTCTTCTACAGGGACCGGCCCGCGGGCGGCGGCGACACGGTGCGGCTCAGCGGGGACATCGTCTCGGCGCCTGCCTTCGGCCGCCTGCTGAACTTCATGTACGAGGGCCGCCTGGACCTGGGCAGCCTGCCCGTGGAGGACGTGCTGGCCGCCGCCAGCTACCTGCACATGTACGACGTGGTCAGGGTCTGCAGGGGCAGGCTCAGCGCGCGGGACCCCGGCCTGCACCCCACCGCAGGCCCCCACCTGGCACTGCCAGGGCCGCCCCTGCCCCCACCGCCTGCCTGGACACCTGACTGGGGCCCCGCTGCCCAGAAGGCCGGACGCCCCCAGGCTGGGGTCCAGGCCACCCTCCCTCCAGGAGCAACGCTCCGGCCTTGGCAGCCCCCCCAGTCAGAGGGGGCCCTAGACCTGTCCCTGAAGCCTGGCCCCAGGCCCCACCCTGCTGGCCCCGCGCAGCAGGGAGCCCCACCAACCCTGAAGAGTGAGCCGGGCTTGGGAGCAGGGCCGGAGGATGGCAGCGGCCCTCAGAGCCCCCTGAAGCCACCCAGCGAGCCTGCCCAGCGCCCGGCCGGGGGCCCAGGGCCTGCACCGGCCAGCGGGACGCAGGGGCAGGACGCAGAGCCAGGGCCTCTGGCGGCTGCGCAGGGCCCCGGGGAGCCCGTCTGCCTGTGCCCGCTGTGCAGCAAGCTGTTCCCCAGCGCCCGCCTGCTGCAGCTGCACCTCAGCGCCCACTTCCGGGAGCGGGAGGGCGCGCGGGCCCCCTTTGCGCCCGCAGGCAGCGCGCCCACCTGCCCGCTGTGCGGCAAGACCTTCTCCTGCACCTACACGCTGAAGCGGCACGAGCGCACGCACTCGGGGGAGAAGCCCTTCGCCTGCGCGCGCTGCGGCAAGCGCTTCCAGTACGCGCACAACCTGAGCAGGCACGCCGTGGTGCACACGCGCGAGAAGCCGCACCCCTGCCGCTGGTGCCCGCGCCGCTTCACGCAGTCGGGGGACCTGTACCGCCACGTGCGCAAGTTCCACTGCAGCCTGGTCAGGGCCCTGCTGCTGTGACCCACAGTGCCCCGCGCCCGGGGCAGGGCCCAGCTCCGCCCCCTGCAGCCGGACCTCGCCTGTGAAGGACGCAGCCCCCAGCCCCACGGGGCGCTGGGACAGAGGGGCTTCCCCGGGGGAGCGGCAGCAGCACAGCAGGAGCCGCAGGGTGCACCCTGGCCGGGCAGCAGCCTTGACCGCGACCCCCAGCCCCGGCCGCCGTGACTCAGGACAGAGAAGGTGCTGGACCGAGGCTGCCAAGGACCGAGTTCCAGGCGTCAGGCGTCTGCCGGAGGGCGGGCAGTGCCCTTCCTACCAGCCGTGGCCGAGCACCCCGTGTGCTCGGGGCTGTGCCTGGCTCTGCTCCGGGCCCTGGTGCCAGCACCGCACACGGCTGGCCGTAGAGGCACGGGGGACGGCGCCTGGGCCGGGGAGCCCAGGTCACAGCCCCGCGGCCTCCGTGGCAGGGGGCCCCACCTCGCCCACTGACTCAGAGTGGATCTGCCTCCGGCACCGGTGAGGTGGACAGCCCAGGACCCCGGGCGGCAGCCCCCGGACGGCTGGCCACAGACACGCAGGCCGCGGGGCGCCGCGCAGGGCACGCCGGCCACATCTAAGTTATTTCTCTTCTCCTGCCAACACTTGATGCCATATTTATTTGCCCGTCTGGTGGACGAGACCCTTGGCCTTGGCCGCCGCTGGGACCTTCTGCTCTCGGGGTGCGGGTGGCCGGCCTGGGGATGCCTGCCTAGAGCCGGGGCGTGCCCCAGAGGGAGGGGTGCTGCTCACTGACCGTGCGCGCGTGTGCATGTGTGTCCAGCCTGGCTCTCCCCAAGGGGCCCCGGGGAAAACGATCCCAGGAGAAGCCCCCCGTTACGCACACCGGACCCCGCATGCAGCTGCCAGGAGAGGCAGTCAGCTGTTCCCTTGTGAGCACAGAGCCGGGGCTGGCATCTGGGGACCTGGGGCCGCCCGGCGGGAGGGGTGCTGGCGGGGCGTCTGCCCGGTGTGCGGGCGACAGCCGGGTCTGCCTGGTCCCAGCGACAGGGCAGCAACGAGGCGGCCGCACTTCCTCTGGGGGCTGTGGGGGACCCTCTGGGAACACCCCCACCGCGGGCTCCAGCACAGTGCCCAGGGAGGGGGGGCCACTAGACAGTTGATCCCCAGCCCTCACCTGGGGGAGTGGAGCCCGGGAGGCAGGTTTGGGGTAGGGGAGGAGGCAGACCGGGCGGGTCTGGATTGGGGTCCCTGATTCTTCGGTCCTCCTATTCCTGTCCTCCCCTGCCCCAGAGACACCCACCCTCCCTCAGCCCTGCACCCCGCCTTTGTGCCTGCCTCCCTTGGTCAGTGCGCACCCAGAGACCTAGGCGGGGCAGGACTTGGAGGGGGGCCCCTGAGACACATCTGCCTGGCTGCTCCGGGGGTCTTCTCCTGGGTGCCCCAAGCCTCCCCTAGCAGGCCGGGGGCCGGGCCGGGCGGCACTGCCCTCACCTGGCCTGGCCAGAACGTTGCCCGGAGGCAGGCAGGGCCCAGGCAACCTGGGCCCCCAAGGCCACGCTCAGCTGAGCCTGCCTGGAAGGGCCAGTGGCTCTGGGTGGTCCTTTGAGGCCTTCCCAGCCCTGACTGCAAGGCAAGCCCTTGCTTGTGTGTGTGGGGGGAGAATGGCCCCTGGGGAGGCTCTGGGGGCCACTGGCTCTGCAGGCTGTGCTCAAACTCAGCCCCTGCTCCCCCAGCCCCGTGAGCCATCAGCCTGACCCCAGGCAGGGCGGTAAACTGGGGCACAGAAAGCTCCAGTGCTGGCCCAGGGTCCCACAGCTGGCAGGTCCAGGCCTGCCTCCCACAGCTTCCCACCACACAGCGGCCCCCGGGGCCAGGAGGCCAGCGCTGCAGGTGGTCAGTGGCCTCGGGGTGAGCTGCCAATGGGCCCGTGGCGAAGGTGGGCGATCAGGTGTCAGCAGGGCAGAGCGCAGGGCTGGGGGGCCAGGCCCCTGAGAGAATGGGCGCCCTCGGACCTCCCTCCCTGGGCCGGCCAGCTGCCCACCCCACACCAGGGCCACTGTCCGCGAGCTCACAGGCACCACGTCCTGCCTGCACTTTCCTCCTGCGGACAGCCCGGGGCCTGGGACGCACGTGCCGGGGAGCTGCAGCATCCACCCTGAGCGCAGGCGCCGCCTCCCGCCCCAGCAGTCACTCCCCGCGAGAGCCCAGGTGGCTCCTGGTCAGGGTCACCCTGGCCCACCCCCACCTCCTGT
This sequence comes from Galemys pyrenaicus, assembly GCA_019455555.1. Taxonomy (NCBI): domain Eukaryota; kingdom Metazoa; phylum Chordata; class Mammalia; order Eulipotyphla; family Talpidae; genus Galemys; species Galemys pyrenaicus. The sequence continues at coordinate 20,455,599 of JAGFMF010011747.1, forward strand.
CTGCGCCACCCCTGCACACCCCGCTCCACCTCCGGCACCCCTATCACCCAGCTCCTCCGCCCCCACTGCCCCTCGCCCCCTAACATCCATCTCCACTTTCACGCACGACTCTCACGGCCAGTTCCCACAGACGCCAACCCTGAAGGCCTGGCCAGTCCCCTGGTCCGTCCACACAAGGGCTGGGACTTGCTGTGAGGTGAGGAGTGCGGGGCATGTCCTCCAACCCGCGGGGCCTGCTCTGTCCCTCCTGTGGCTCTCAGGGCCAAGGACCCCCCCCCACACACACACGGAGAAGGGGCCTGTGCCCCCCAGCCACACCCCTGCAGGGGCAGGGTGGCACCCCGCTCTGCTGCCTGAGGCTACCTGGGCCACCCGCTCTGCCTGCACAGGCTTTGCTCACCTCGGCCTCACCAGCAGGGTGGGGAAAGCAGGCCAGGCCGGGCAGGGGGCGTGGACAGGGCTCCAGCGGCAGAGGGGCCCACGGGAGGGCGGCTGCAGTGGGGCCGGTACCAGTGCCCTCCCTGGGAGCCCCGGCCACCCCTGCTGCCCTGCCCACACCCTGCGGGGCTCGAGGGCAGCGGCCGGCACCACTGCACAGGCACTTCCAGACTGCAGGCCGGCGAGGCCGGCAGCACAGCGTGGAGTACAGGTCACCGCAGGCTCCAGCCCGCCAGGGCAGTCAGTGGGTCTGGGGCCCTGTGGCCGGCCCACAGTGACCAGGGCTGCATGATGCGAGTGCTCCACCCCGCCCCCAGCCCCTCAGCTCCAGCCCCAGCACAGAGGGCCAGCCCAGGCTCTGCAGGCGGAGCCTGAGGCCAAGGCCCGAGGCTGTCTTCAGGTGGGCCCCAGGCAGGTCAGTCACCCCACCCACTCTGACGGGACCTTGTGAAGGCCCACTTCCAGGGCAGCGGCACTGGGTGCCGGTGTGCGCCAGGCCGCACTCACTCTACCCTGCCGGCCAGGGCCACGGTGGTGCCAGCCCATGGGCACCCTCCCCGCCACCACCCAGCTCAGCCACCGCCCCTCCCCATGCCTCCGGGCCCCAGCCTCATTTATGGTCGCCCCTCAGCAGACTGGGGTGGACGCGAGCGTGGCCAGCAGATGCGGCCCGTGGACAAGGAGGACGGGGTGATCCCGGGAGGGTCTGTTCAGCGTGGCCTGGCCGACTGCACATGGACGGTCAGAGCCAAAAGATGCTCTTAAAACCAGCCTGAGGCCTGGCAAGGAGGGCGTGTCTGCAGCTGGGCTGGCCGGACCTGGGGCAGCCTGAGGAGGGCGCTGCGTTGCGGGCGGCGGGGCGTGCGCACCACGGGGGGGCAGAACTAGCACCTCGGCGGCTGATGCTGTCAGCGTCTTGCGAGGCTGGACCAGCACCACGCGCCCAGCAGCTCACCCAGCGAGACCACTCCCCACGGCAGCCTGCCCTCCACCACACTCTGCCCTGCCAGAGCCAGGCACTGGCTGCCCAGACACAGTCCGTCCCTGTGCTGAGGCGAGTACGGCGGAAGCAGATGACCGCAGCAGACTAGTGCTGCAGCCGCCGCCGGTGACAAGGAGGACTGCTTGGAAAGTGGGGGTGACCGAGAACTCAGAGGCGTGTGCTGCACAGGCATGGCCCATGTCCGGTCACTGGCAGGGGCTGCGCATGTCCAGCAAGTGGCAGCAACAGGAGTGGGAGGACAGGACAGTGGAGGGTCCAGAGGCCCCGGGGCGACTGCCGGAACCATCCTGGGGGCGCTACTGTGCTTTCAGGAGTCTCCTGTTTGAAACGCTGTAATAACAAGGGTCAGTCTCAGGCTGTCACGGCCAGGGAGCGTGACCCCAGCCAGGGAGGGCCCACAGGGCGCGCAGACCTCTCCTGTCTCCCTGCAGCTCCCCTCAGCAGTGTCTCAGTCCATCTGCCTGTCTGCTCCCCACTGTCTTTGGTGACTCCTCCTTCCCCCTACAACCCTCTTCTACTCAAGAAAAGTTAAAATTAAATAAAGTGCTTAGAGAAAGAAAACACAGCAGCAACTGGCAAAGAAAACACTTTGGCTCTGTGGGCACCGTGTGGACACACCAGGGCAGGCTGGGCCAGCCTACAGGGCCAGCTGGCCGCTGCCGTCCACAGCCACCAGTGCCCTGCCTGGCCCCAAGAGCCAGCCCGGGACCCACGACCGTGCACCAGGCGCCAAGGGCTCCACGCAGGCCGCTCGCCGCAGTGACACCCTGGAGGGGCCAAGACACCAGCCGAGCCCACCTCAGGACGGCGCCAGATGTGGGGAGCGGCCTCTGCTCAGCTATGAGGGGACAGGGGCGCCGGCATGCGTGCCTGTGGGCAGGCGTTTGGGCTCTCCTGGGGCTGGCCTCGGCGGGCAAGTCTGTGTCCTCAGCTTGAAGACCTGCCCAGCTCACACAGCAGGCTGAGCGCGAAGCCGCTGCCTCTGTCTGGCGTCCTCCACCTCCCTGCTCTTTCCCACAGGCGTCCCCTGGACGGGCTGGCTCTGCTCCCAAGAGCTGTTCTAGTCCTTGCTCTGTCACGAAACGCTCTGTACAGGACGCGAGGGGCCCCAGGGTGTGTCCCTGCGCCGCCCATCTCCCAGCCCCTCCAGCGGGCCACCACTGTCCAAGCGTCAGCCCAGTGAACACAGCAGTCACCTGTCCCTGCGCTGCCCGGGGCGTGCCGGGCGCTCACCAGCCACCTTCCCGCGGGGCCCTTCCCACAGCACAGCAAGGCCTGTGGCCTTTTCTTCCCCAGTGGTGCCGGGATCTGGAGGCCCCGCGGGCTGTTACCCGCATGCTCCAGGCACTGCCCGGTGTCCCTCTCCCCCGCGAGTCCTCCCGGCCTCACCAGGCACACACTGTGGCCTGCTTGGAGTCCAGCCTTTGCTCCTGTGCATAGGGTCCCTCTTTGCTGTGCTCGTGGCCTCTGGTGCCTCACTCAGGCCACTCTGCTCTTGGCTGCAGCCGTTTCCACCGCCATATTAAGGGGCTCACCGGTGTTTTCTTCTAGTGTTTTAATGGCTTCACTTCTTTCATGTTACATCTAAGATCCTTTTAGTCTTAACTGGCACGTGGTCAAAGCGTGGACCAGGCCACCCTCCCCTGTCGAGGGGTCAGCACCCACCCGAGCCGCGCTTGTGGCTCCCCACTGCCCAGCCCCCACACTGTGCCACGGGGCGCGGCACCGGCGGTCCCAGGCAGGTGTCACGCTTCTTCCTTCCCAGTAAAGTTCCTCTTATTGCAGCATCGCGGGACTACAGCCTCGCACAGGTGTGAGGTGGGCACCACTGCAGACCAACTGCTTGGCTCCTTCTGCCCGTGCCTTTAACCCGGCCTCCTGCGGAGTTTTGGGGGATCCTCCCCGGCAGCCCCTGCACCGGCGTCTCCCGGGCTCAAAACCGCGGCCTCGGACACCAACCAGACAGCTTTGGGGCCTCGCACCTGGCACGACATGCCGGCGCCAGCGCCCGCTGCTGCAGGCCGTCTTGGGCCCCTCGGGTCTGCCCACAAGCGGCCGGCGCCCCCCTGCTCGCCCGCGCCCGCCGCCCCCCGGGCTCAGTCCGACCGCCCGCGCCCGGGCTCAGCAGTCCCCGGCTCCCCGCACCCCGGACACGGCTCCGTCCGCAGAAGACGCCCGGGCCTCCTCCACGCTCGCGGCGCCGGGAACGTGGGGTCTGGCCGGCGGCAGGTTCCCGCACCCCTCACTACGCCAACCCCATCCCGAAGGCACCAGCCGCGACGCGCATGCGCGCCCCCTCCTCCCACCGCTCACAGGTCACGTGGGGCCGCGAGCGTGCTGCTCCCCGACGTCCGCTGGAAACGCGAGTCGCCGACCCCAGGTTCCGCGCGCCGCGCCGCTCCCGGCTGCGCCTGCGCACTGGGCCGCGCGGGGTCGCAGGTTCCTCATTGCCCGCACGTGCTCGGGCTGCACCCCGCTGCGCAGGCTTGTCCACCGGGGCCCTGAGTTTCCCCACTCCGGGGACAGCTGGGTGCGCGAAGGAAGCGTCGCCAACTCACTGCCGGGCCTGTCTGCCGGGCTTGTCGGACTCCCCGGGAGCTTCCTGCCCCCGCTCCCACGGGCCCCCTCCTGCCCGAGGCCTGGCTCTGGTGTGGGGTCATGAGCGCAGCACCTGGGGCACCGCCCGGCAGGCCCCAGCGAATGGGGACGGGCAGGGGCCACCTGCCGGAGAGCACTCCATTCCAGCCCCGGAGTGGAGCTGCACCCGAGCTCTCCCCAGTCCGGGGCCTCTAGATGGGCACCCCCTCCTCCAGCAGGCTGCTGCCAGGGAAGACAGTCTGGTGTTGGCCCGACTGGCTCACCCTGCCTCACAGGTCAGGCTAGGCCCGCAGAAAGTGTTGCAGGGAGGTGGGGTGGTGCTGGAGTTGGGTGCGGATTCCTGGGTCGGGGCTGTCCGGCTGCCCAGGGGAAGGGCTTGGATCAGCCCTGAGATGGACATTCTGACCCCATCTGCAGAGCCTGAGACATGAGCTCTAAGAGGCTGCGGTGGAAGCACGTCTCATCGCAAGAGCCCAGTTTGTGTGAATCTGGAGACCCCTTCAGAACTTCCCTGCCCCTTCTCTGAATAACCTTTGTCTCCATTCCCACCTCTGCCTTCCAGTGGATTTCTTTACCACCTCTTCTTTCCTCCAACCTGTTTAACAAAACAAGTTAAGCGTGCTTTTAACAAGCTCACTTGCTGAAGTGAGTCTAAGCAAATGTCACTCATTTTCTCAAAGCCCTCGTTAATGCTAGAACGGACGGGTGATGGTGGATGGTGGACCTGTGGCCGATGGCTGGCTGGACAGTGTATCAACCCAAAGCACTGTCGACTGCCAGTTGCAGTAGTTCTGGCTAAAGCAGAGGTTTGGACCTGCAGGGGCTTGCTTATCTGTCTCTCAGAAGAAACCTGGGACAGGCTGGCTCTTTGCTCTGCAGCCCCCTGGCCTGAGGCCTAGCTCTGAACTTACCCTGCTCATGCTCCCAGGGCCCGAAGCGGGGAGGGGAGGGAGAGTGGGAGAAGGGAGAAGGGAGGGTGGACTCCGGCCCCCAGGGGGGCTTTGATTGTGCTCACTGGCTGGGGAGGGGAGACTGAGCTCTGGGTCCCCAGCCTGAGCCCCCACACTCCTGGGCCCCCAGGAGGAAGCTGTCAAGTTTCTTTGGAAATTAACTGGTGAGACCACAGGCGTGGAGCACCGATGATGATGGTGGGCAGGCGGGCGGAGCAGCCTGACAGCTGCCACTTACCTCCTTCTGTCACAGGTTTTGTGGGTGACGCACACGCAGCCTTAGCTCACAGGTGGGTGTGACCTGGGCAGATCCACCCTCCTTTGTGGCTCCAGGCTCCCGCCTCTGACCACCGCTCCCACCCTGCCTGGCTTTGCCCCCTCTGACCTCCATGGGAATGGACTCTGGGGCAGCTGCCTCAGACAGCAGGCGGGGCGGCCCCACATGCACTGGCCACCGGCCCCGTGGGTGCCTCCCTCTGCCTCTGACTGTCTCGCTGGCGTTCTGTCCTCCAGCTCCCAGCAGGAAGGACACAGGCCCTGCCGCCACGCTATGCCACCAGCGAGGCCCAGTGGACACAGCCTGTGCAGCGAGGTTCTGGGGACCACCCTGCGGGGCCGGTCAGGGGCCTGCGTCTGCCCAGAGCTGGGGCTCTGGGGCTCGGGGAGCCGGGCTGGCCTGGCAATGCCGGCGCTCCCCCACCGTGTTTGGGCAGAGCGTCTGCCGGCCTGGCGCGTCCTTCCGGCGGGGCAGGCTCACAAGCGCGTCTCTCCCTTGACATCCTCCACCGCGGCCCGGCGTGCAGGGCAGGCGCCTGCTGGAAAGGGCATCATAGGGCAGGCAGAAGCTGCCAGGCTTCTCCGCCCGTCTGCCCACGATCATCATCAGAGGTCCACGCCTGCAGTCTCGCGGGCCTGAAGCTGGCACCTGGCATGTGGTCGGGCGTGTGGGGGTGGGCGCACCGGGCCCAGGAGCGCAGCGTGTGGCGGCAGACTGGCGGCGAGCCCACGAGACAACCCCGAGAGCCCAGGAAGAGGCCGCCGGCCGCCTGCTCTCGCCTGGCTGCCGCACTGCACATGGCATAGATGGAGCTTCGAAGGCCTGAAAGCACCACCGAGGGCTGCAGGCTGCCCTGCCCCTGCCGTCTGCGGGTCGCAGAGACCCCGCTCCGGCCTGCAGGCGCCGCAGCTCTATCCCTGGTAGGTGGGTGGGCGCCTGGTTCCTGCTTCGACACTTCAGAAGCCCGCTGTGCTCACCCCAGGCGGTCGCCCCTCCGAGTGTGCTCAGTGGGCTGAGGGTCTTCAGGGAGCTTCAGAACCATCAACCCAGCAGTGCGGTCCAGTCCCAGACCGTTCCATGGCCGTTGAAAGGGCCCTGGGCCTCGCAGCCCCCTCGCACCAGACCCCAGCTTCTGTCGCATCAGCTTCTGTCTCCTTAGCGTTGCCTCTTCTGGAATTTACATGAAAACAGAGCCAAACGCTGGTGTCCAGCTGCCGGCTCAGGAGCAGGCCGGCCTCACCGGTTCATGCTGAGTAGTGCTCCACGCACAGGGGTGCGCTGTGTCCATTCAGCCACCAGGGGGCGCCCGCACCCACGCACGTGTCTGTGCGGGGTACACACCTGGAGGCCAAGGCTCTTCTGCGGCAGGTTTGTGGAGGGACTGGTTCTGGTTCGCTATGTTGCTAACGTCTCTGGCCCTGTGGCCGAGCAAGGATTGCCCTGAGGCCGAGACACTGAGCCCGTGCTCACTGGGCCTTTGTCTTCTCGGGGCAGGGCCGGCCGAACCGCGCTCATTGGGTCACTTGCCTTTTTATTGTTACCAGACTGAAGAGCTCTGCGTGTATCATGCTGACAAGACTCACCAGCATAGATTTGCAGTTATTTTCTCCCATTTTCTTTTTTTCTTAGATTTATTTATTATGCTACAAGAGCTGGGGTACAGGCCAGAGTCATGGGAGGTGAGAGGACTCCCCAGAGACACAGCGGGGAGCAGGACAGGCAGACCCACTGAAACACACTGCTGAGGGACAGTGGGAGGCAGGAGAGGTCTGCTGCACCCGGAGGGTCCCCTCCCCGGGCCGGGGATCGAACTCACACTGCTGTGCCGCGGATGCTTCACAGTGGGGCGCTCAATCTGCTGCGCCCCTGGGAGGCCCCTCTTTTCTCCCATCTTCTCAGTTGTCCCTTCACCTTCTTGAGAGTGAAGGTCATATTTGGAGGTCACATTTTTTGATTTTTTGGAAGTGATATTTTTCCTGTTGCTTATGCTCTTGGTGCGTGGTTAAGAAAACCTTCCTGATCAAGGTCACAGACTCTCCTGACTTTCTTTTTGGCTTTCGCTCCCCACGTGGGTCTTTGATGCATCTCAGGTTCGCTCTTGGATTTGACGTCACCGTCCAGCTTTATTCTCTTGCACGGAGGGTCCAGCGTTCTGGTGCCACTTGCTGGAAAGCCGCTCCTCCCGCTGACCGGCCTGGCCTGGGTCAGGGGGTGCCCGCATGGCTTGCTCCTGGACGTGGCCCTCCCACGCCCCTCATCCTACCCCTCCTGCTTGGCCTTGGTCGCTCCCCTCTGTGTGAAGCTTGTCGGCGTCGTGCGAGTCCACAGCCGTGTCTTCTGCTCAAGGACTGTTTTCCTTACTCCGGGTCCCGTGCGTTTTCACGTGGAGTTTAGAATTGCTTGTCCGCGTGTCCACAAATTCACCCACATTTGTTATTTTTTTTGTGATGTGGTTTTGCTTTGCATTTCCCGAAAGTTTCATGTGCTTATCGACCACTTGTAGATCGTCTTTGGAGAAATGTCTACTCAAGTCCTTCTTTTTAAAAAAATATCTACTTATGCACCCAAGAACTGGGCCCAGGCCAGAGGTATGGGGTGTGAGGGGACTCCCCAGAGACAGAGTGGGGAGCAGAACAGGCGGATCCTCTGAAATGCACTGCTGAGGGGGCAGCGGGAGCCGGGAGGGGTCTGCTGCGCCCTGCTGGTCGGCTCCTGGCTGGGGCCACACTCAGGCCACAGTGGCTGCTGAAGCTTCAAGAGTGAGACTTAACCCCTGCGCCCCCAGGGAGGCCCCAGCTCAAGTGTTTTGCATCTCATGAGGTATGAGATTTGACCTACTTTTTCTCCTATCCCAAGATCACCGTTCCCTTTTTTGCTAATGTCCTTTGAGTCACGAGTTTCTAAATCTGAGGGAGTCCGCTTCCTTTAGGCCACGCTTAAGAGCCCTTCGCTGCCGATGCCAGGCCCTGGAGGCAGCACCCGCACCCATCCCTGTGCGTGGCTCCTGGCTCAAGCCCTGCCGGCCTCTGTGGTCCTAAGCTGGCCCCTGCGCTCCGTGTCGCCAGGCCCAGGCCACCCTCTCGTGTCTCGTGTGGACGCCCAGGTTTTGCAGTGCCGTCTCCTTGCCCACTGACTGGTCTTTGTCAAAAATGCAGACTGTACATGCAAGCGTCATTTCTGGCCCCTAGTCTCGGCCACTGGCCTGTGTCCATCATCGTGCCAGCACCGGTGTCTGATGACCACAGCTTTGCTGGACGTCAAGGTCAAGAAGCGCGGCTCCTCCCACCCCATTCTTCCCCAAGACTGCTGCGGGCAGGGGCCTGCCTGGTGGTCCCATGGGGAAGCCTCTGGGGCTTTCTCAGAGCGCATATGTGAGTGCGCGGCTGGGGGAGGAGGGCACCGTTGTAGAGTGAGCCTTCCGCCCCCGGAACAGGGGCGTCCCCGCCTGTACAGCGCCCCAGCCCTCTGGTGACGCCCTGCAGCCCCGAAGCAAGGCCTCCTGTGCGCAGAGCTTGGACTCCGCTGCGTCCACGCACAGGGAGCGCCTCTTCCCGCCGGCCACTTAACTATGGTTATTTCTTCGGGTTCGCTCTCCGCTGCTGCTCCCCGCGGGGCCGAGCTTCCCTGTCTGCTGAGGTCCTGGCAGGCACCTGCCGTGAGTGCCCTGCGCGCCCAGCCTCGTCTTCCTGGTGCCGCCGGCCCGCCCGAGTGTCCGACCTCGAGGCAGGAATGCTCGGCTGAGGTGGCCCGTCCGGGCTCTCGCTGTCTGCGGTGGCAGAGGGCCCTGGCCGCACTGGAGCGCCTCTCCACTGCCAGCCCAGCCCCAGGGGCCTAAGGCGCAGGGTTCTTGGGCCAAGCCCCGCCCCGTCCGTTTCCCAGCCACGCCCTCCCCGGCTTCGCGCCCTCCCCCGCCGCCCCGCCCACCTGGGGGGCAGCGTGAGCCCCGCTTTGTAGGCCTGGCGGCTCAGGGTGCCGGGAAGCCCGGGCTGCCGCCTCAGGGCACAGAGGCCCCCTGCGCGGGGCGGGGTGAGGCTGCACACTCAGCGGCCAGGGCCCCGCGGGCAGGCACAGGCAGCGGGCAGTGCTCCCTGCCCGCCCAGGCCCTGCCCCTCCTCCCGGGGACGGCAGCTCCTCCTGCTCCTTCACTGGGGACCAGAGACAGGCCTCTGTGAATTAGGAGGCAGGGACCCCAACTCCAGTCCCCCACCCGCCACCCCGGCGTCTCCCACTGTAGAGGTCCTGGCCACGGCCAGATCGGGACCAGCCTGACAGGTGGTGACCCCAGCTGGGCCCAGACCCTGGCCGAGGAGTGGCCTGCGAGGGCCTGAGGAAGATGCAAGGGGCTGGGAGCAGGCCAGGTGGGTGGGGGAGGCTGCGGCCGCGGGGAGCTCGGGCCGACTCGGCAGCCTGGGCAGCCCCGCGGGGCTCCCGCCTGCTCCTGGGGCCCGCAGCTTCTCCTGGGGGCTGTGGCCAGAGGGCCTGGGACCCAAGGCAGGGCCAGGAGCACGCGGTGAGGGGCGGGGGCAGGGGCAGGTGGCCCGGCTCACGAGGATTCCGGGCCTTCTGGGGTGGACCCCAGCCCCAGCACACTACTGCTCGGGCGCCAGCACTGGACCGCAGGGAGGCAGGGAGCTGCCTGGAGGAAGCCCCCACCTCAGGCCTGCCAGACCCCCTGCCCGCTGGCCGGCACCTCCCACCAGAGAGAGCACTTCGGCCCTGCGTGCGGCTCCAGCTTCCCTGAGCCGACCGGACCGGCCGAGGGGGCGGCGCCCAATGGACGGCGGGGGCGCTGGAGCCTCCTGGGGCCCTGGGCTGCTCCCCGCGCGGCGCCTGCGACCCCAGCAAGACCCGCGACTCTGGGCCAGCGCGGGGCAGGAGCGGTGGGTCCCGCGGCCCCTGCGGCTCTCCAGCGCCGCCCAGTGGCCGTCCTGCGGCCGCGCTGCGTCCGCGGTTCCCGGGCGGGTCGGAGCCCCTCGCGCTGCGGTGAGGCTCCGCTCAGGGCGCGGGGCTGGGGACCCTCAGTGGACACTCGAGAGCCCTGAGGAACGCCGCGGTGCTGCAGGGGCGGCCGCGGGCCGGCTGCTGGCGCCTCGGCCTCGATGGGCTGCCCAGGTCTCCTCTCAGGCGGCAGCCGTGCTGTCCCCTCACATGGGTCTGTGGCCTGCTGCTCACTGCCTCTGGCCGAGTCCTGTCCCAGAACCTTCTGGAGCCCCGATTGTGATTGTTGCTTGTGGGTGCGGCGCTGGCTGGCACCTCACTCGGGCCTGGGTGGGCTGGGCCCTTCCTGGGGCTGCGCCTCCTCTGGTGGGCACGACAAGCCAGCCCAGAGCAGCCCCCCAATCTGCGGCACCTGGCAGTGTCCAGCTCTGCCGTGAGGAAGGACGCTCTCGCCCACATGCCTCCTGCAAACGCCGGTGCCAGCCAGTGGCCTGGCCTCCCAGCAGCCAGTGGGAAACCGGGGTGCCACCTCCTGAGAGGGCCCGGCCTCTGGCCAGCCCCCATACCCTACCCTCACCAGGGCACCCAGCCCCCAACCTCACCCCTCACCTGGGGTGCCTGGCCTCCCTCGCCGGGCCACCCCTCACCTGGGCGCACACGCAGCTTTGCCCAGTGGGCGGCAGGTTCGCTGCCCACACAGTTGTGTCTGCACAAACGTTCGACTCGGGACTCGAGGCCCCGTGGCTGGGCCGTGGCTGACTGTGGGCTCAGTGGCCCCCGCCCTGTCCGCGGGTTTGCCCCGAGGCCACCACACTCTTCCACTCGCAGAACTTAGGGCCCAGCCCTTTCCTGGACTTTTGTTACTGTCCAGACCCCTCCACACTCACCCCTCGAGGCACGTGGAGGCCGGAGGCCCAGCGGCCAGCAGCCCTCGCCCGCCACACCGCGCTCTGGACCGCAGGTGGGGCCCAGCCTGTGAGCCCTGCTGAGCCCCCCACACCCCGACCTTGCTGCCCCAGCGGGCCTCCCGTGGAGGACCTGCCTGTGTGGACAGACCTCCAGCGCTGCGGGCAGGTGCTTGGAGCCGCTCGCTGGCCACAGGCAGCCACCTCCACCACGGGGGCCACTGCCACTGGCCGCCCGCCCCCCGCCACCCCCCTCACTGAGCCTGGCTGCTGGCTCCCTGAGCTTGGGGCTGGCCAGGGACGGGCGTGGCCCACGTGCTGGCCCCAGGCTCCCCTCGGGGGCTCCCTCCCCTGGGCCCCGCTGGCTTCGGCCTGTGAGCGCCCCTGCGGGAGCCAGTTTGGACCCCTCTCCAGGTCTCCGGCACTCCCTGTCCTTCTCTAGGCCCCCCACAAAAAGACATGAAAGCTGCTCCCTTTGTTCTGCCAGCACCCCGATGCCACAGGCGGCTCAGGGGCCTCGGCCTCTCCATCCCTCTGTGCCCAGCTCACCTGTCCCCCAGGCCAGACGCAGGGGTCCAGGTGCCAGGCCTCCCCTCCTACACCTGGGTGGAGTCGGGTGGGGAGGAAAAGGCACTGGGACGCTGGGGAAGGGCCGCCTACCAGGTGGGGCTGGGAGCTGGTGGCGGCCTGGGGCGGGGCTGCTCTGAGTGCAGGTCCAGGGCGGGCGGGGCCTCTTGAGCAGCCAGGTCTGCGCCTGGCCAGGAGGTTGCCTGCAGGCTGGAGGCCAACCTCACCCGGAAGCTGGGGCGGGGGATGGGCCCCAGGCTTCCAGTTGCAGATGGCCAACCTGGACCCCACCCTCCCTCCCCACCCCCACCTCTCCCAGCCCAGGCCTCAGGGTGGACACCAGCCACCCTGTCTCTTCTCCTACCCACTCCCTGGGGCCCAGGGACCTCGAGAACCCCTCCTCAGGCTCCACTGCCAGCATCAGACCTTTCCTCCCGCCACCACCAGTGACCTTGGGACAAGGTCCAAACTCCTGGGTCAGCAGCCACAGGTCCCTGCCTGTTCTGCCCTCCCACACCTCCCCTGGTGGCTAGTGCTCCACTGGGGTCCTTCTCCAGCATGTCACAGTCCCCCTCCACCTGCCGGCCTGGACCACTGCATGGCGTGGACATGTGGGGGTGGCTCCAGGCTCCAGGGCAGGGCCGGCCGGAAGCTTGGGCTTGGCAGGCGTGTCTGCAAGAGTGGCGAGAGCAGGGCACGCTGCGCAGGGGCAGAGGGGCTGGGGGCTGGGCGCTGTCTCCACCGTGGAGGCCCGTGCCGTGCCCCACGCCCCAGCTAATGCCCGGATGCCTGGCGCAGCGCCCTCTTCACCCCATCTCCCAGGACTCCCCTCCACTTTCAAGGCCGGGGCTCCAGCTGTGATCCCACCCCCACCCCGGAAGGGGCCCTCAGCCCCAGCGCTAATCCCTCCTTCTCCCCACTGGACACCAGACACGGCTATTGTAGCGCCCGTGGGAACAGCTTGTGGAGGCAGAGAGCACCTCTGAGCCCCGACTCCACCCCTTCAGGGCCGGCAGGGCGCGCCCGAGGCGACCAGGTGGGACGGCGTCGAGGTCCACAGCCGCGCCCGCAGCCAGGCCTAGACCCCGGGAGGGAGGGGGCAGTTGTGTGGCTGGGGCTCACCCCACCTCGGTCACCCTCCCCAGCCTCGGGGTCGGGGGTCAGAGGTGAGGGGCTGGGGGCGCGGCTCGAACCACTCGCCCAGGCCGGGGCGCGGGGCAGCTTTGGGCCCCGAGGTCGGCGCGAGACGAGGGAGTGGCCCCGAGCCCACCGCGGGCAGACCGGCGGCGGGGAGGGGGTCCCGGGGCGGGCGGCCCAGGGCCGTGGGGGCGCGCGCGCACCTGGAGCCCTAACCTGGTTTCCGGCGTGGGGCGGGCCGGGGCGGGCCGGGGGCGGGGCCGCGCGGCCGGGCCGGGCGGGCGGGGCCGCGGCCGCAGACGTCAGGGACCCGCCGCGCGAGGCCGCCGGCGGCCGCTCTGCCGTGCGCTCGGCCCGGGCTGCCGCGAGCGTGCGGGCCGCGCCGGGCTGGTCCTAGGCGGCGGCCCCGCCCAGCGCTCGCCGGCCGGGCGGGAGGGCCGGGCCGAGCCGGGACCGAGCCGCAGGTAAGACGCGCCGGCCCCGCGCCCGCGGCGCCCGGCTCACTCCGCCCGCACCTGCGCGCCCGCAGGCCGCGCGGGGAGCGGGGAGGGGGCCGGCGAGCATGGCCTGGCGGGGCCGGACAAAGGCTCGGGGGCGGGGGCGGGGGCGGCCGGCGCACCTGGCCGGGCCGGTCCCCGCCGCGGCGGAGGCGGCCCCAGGCTGCGCCAGGCCGGGAAGGGCGCGGGCGCGCGTCTACGAGGCCTGGCGGGGTGCGCGTCTACGGGGCCTGGCGAGGGGGCGCCTCCGTCTCCGCGGTCCCCGGCCGCCAGCGGCTCGGCCTGGACCACGCTGGGATCGCTGATTTGGGAGAGGGCGCCGCTCCCTCCCCCGCCCGGCCGGCGCCTCCCGCCGGCCTCGTCTCTCCTCTGCGGTCCCTCCCTCTGTCTTCCTCCTCCCGTCTCCTCATTTCCCTCCGCCGTCCCTGCCTCCTTTCCCGGCCTGTCCCCGGCCTCCGATCTGCTGCTCCAGCGCCGCAGCCTCCTCCTTGCCCTGCCCCTGCCCCCATCTGTCCCTGGCTCCGCGCTGCCCGGGGCGTCTCCACCTCCTCTCCTCACCCGCGGGCGGTGGCGCTTCTGGCTCGGCGGGCGGCGAGGGGACAAGTTTGGGGTGTTTATTATTCTCCTTCCTAGCAACGGCGGCCGAAGCCCGTTCGGAGCGTCGGGGCTCCCGGGCCTGGCCTGCTCCGGCGGGTGCGGGCGGCCAGGGCGCCGCGGCATTAGCAGGCTGGGGTTGGCCCAGCCTTGGCCTCCCCTGGGCAGTCCTGTGGCTGGCCTACCGCTGGCGCAGGCGTGTGGGGTGTGGGGCGTGGGGCTGGCGGGCTCTGTCAAGGGCCGCTGGGGGTCGTCTCCCCGGCTCCCACTCGGTTTTGGAGGTGGCCCTGAGGGCTGAGGCGGCACCAAGTCCCTGCCCTTCCTGGCCTCCAGAGCCCGTCCTTCTGGCTGGACCAGGAGGCAGGGCCAGGGGCTCTGGCCTCCTGGGCGGGGTCTTCCCCATTTTGGGCCCCTTGCCCCCTGGGCTCCCCCGTGCTGTTGCTTTGGCCTGAGTTGGCCCCACCCACCGCCATTGCCAAGGCCGGGTGTGGCCCCGTGGCCAGCCAGGTCCTCCGCTCTCCCCAGCCTGACCCCTGTCCCCCACACTGCAGCAGGTCCGGCGCGCCTGGACACCCAGGTCCCTCCCAGTGTGGGCCTGCACTTGGCTGCCCTTGACTGTCTTGAAGCCCCCACCATTTCTGGACCCCGCAGCTCAAGGCCGGAGACCGCTGCCCTGGCACCCCAGGGAGGCGCCACCCCTGGAGCACCCCAGCTCTGGCCTGCAGCCCACCACTCCCGCCCTCACGGGCATCTTCCGCGGACTCTCCTGACGCCTCGTGGACACTCTTCTGCCCAGTCCTGGCCGCCCCGGCTGCAGGGAGGTGGACGCGCCGCGTGCAGCTGCAGCGCCCAGACCCCCGGCGGGACACGCCTTCCCTGCTGTGGGCGAGCCAGGTGCGCTGACCCCAGCCTGGGCTCCGGGCCCCCCGTGCCCCTCGGGCCCCCTTGTGCTCCCCTGCCCAGACCACTGCTGCAGGCCCCTTCGCTGCCCCCCCGGGCCTTGGCCACCAAGCAGCCTCCTCCTCCTGGGCATGCCAGGGGCTGCCCGGACCCTGACCATGGGCACCAGGACAGTGGTCAGCAGGCTGATGACTCAGGCCCTACTCAGCTGCCCCACCCAGGCAGCCCCGGGGTAACCGGCGGGAGCGGCTGGTCATCCCTCGCATCATGGGCCCAGTGGCCGCGCTGTGTCCTGCAAGCCGCTGTGGTCGGCCCTGGGGCCCCCAGCTCGGGACGCCCTGCCTATTGGGGAGTGAAGTGGGCGTGGCGGGGAGGCTGAGGCGTGCTGGGCTGGGCTGGGCTGGGTGACTGGCAGCCTGGCCCGACCCCGACACTGCAGGGCCCGCGCCAAGATGAGCACCACCTCCTGGTTCCTGGTGAGCAGCAGCGGCACCCGCCACCGGCTCCCGCGGGAGCTCATCTTCGTGGGGCGCGACGAGTGCGAGCTCATGCTGCAGGTGAGCGAGCCAGCGGGGCTGCTGGGCGTGCGGCCTGGGCACACGCCGCGTGGGCCTGGCCCTGGTGCACCTGCCTGCTGGCCCTGGCTGGCCAGGGCCCCCTGGGGCGTGGGGGCGGCGTGGGGGACGGGAGCGCTGGAAGGGGCGGTCCAGGCCAGGGCTGACGGGCACCGAGGGGGCGGCCTGGTCCTGGCAGGGGGCTTCCTGTGGCTTTGGTGTGCTCGCCCTGCCCAGCCCGACCCGGAGCCCACTCGGCGCCCTGGACACGGGCGCCGGGTTCTGCCCAGGCCACAGCCATGGCCCCGCTGTGTGGCTGCGCATGCTGGGGCCTCCCTGTGTCCCATCGGCCCTTCGGCCGCCCCAGAGGGGGACAACAGGTTCGCCTGCTACCCCCAGCCTGGGAGCCGCAGGCCTTCTCGGTGCCTGCCCGGCCGCAGCCCGGCATGGGTGCTGTGGCCTCTGGGGGACGTGGCCTGAGCCGGCAGGCAGGTGTGCCAGGGCCCTGGTGCGCGGCCGTGCGGCGTCACAGCAGCACTGTCTTAGGTGTAGCCCGCCAGGCCCTTTTCCCCGCTGGGCTCGCGCCTCAGGCGTCCCCCGCCTTGTGTGCCCGGTGGCCCGGCTGCCGCCTGCTGGATCTTGCTCTGCCTGGGCCGCAGGCTCTGGATGGGCCCCTTGGCCGCCCATGAGTCGCACCCGTGGGGACTCACAGGGTCGCTTCAGGGGACAGTTCTGGCCGGGAGTGGGAGGCTGGATGGGGCAGCCCAGGCTCGTGTCTGGCTGGAGGTGGGCAGGGTGGCCAGGTGAGGGTGTGGCCCCCGGTGCCAGCAGGGGGGTCACCTGAGGCACAGCTGCTGTGAGGGCCCTGGCTCAGGCTGCCTCCTCCACTGGCCACTGGCCTTAGGGCTTCCCCAGGAGTGCAGGGTGGGGAGGAGAGGAGAGCGGTGGCCTCTGGTTAAGGGCCGCTGGGGTAAAGGCAGTGGGCTGTGGTGCTGAGGTCGAGGGGACTTGGCTGGCAGGGGCAGCCCCCAGGGCTTTGGTCCGGCAGAGCTGGGGTGCCTGGGAGGGCTGGGGTGCATCCAGGGTGGGGGCTGAGGCTGGGGAGTGTGCGGGCTGGGAAGGGGCCACTCGGCAAAGGTGGGGTCTGTGCCCCAAGGCCGCTGTCGACCTGGTGCCAGCGGGGGGATTGGGGCTGAGCCAGGAAGGGCAGAGCTGGCCCCAGGGTGTCCCTCAGACCCAAGGGCTTCTGTGGTCATTGGGGCGGGGGCTGGGGGGGAGCCCCGCCCCACGAGGAGGCTGGACTAGAGCACAGAGTGGCCGGCACACAGGGCCTGGGGGGCAGGTCCTGGTGGAGGACAGCGGACAGGCGGGGGCCCTGCTGAGTGTGGCTGCCTGCCCCGGGAAAAGTGGGTGTCCGCGGGGGAGGGGTAATGGTGAGCAGGGCGCCGCAGTCAGGTGCCCGGGGTCATGAGGCCGTCCTGGGGTGGGGCGGCCAGGGCAGACCCCCGCTGCGGCCGCAGGCCAGGGGTCGCAGGAGCCCCAGCTGGACCAGAGCAAGGGCCCCTGGGCAGGGCCCGGGGCCTGGGGCCCACTACCTTTTGGAGGACCCCACTTGGGTGGCAGCTGGGGCGCAGTCTGGCCTCCTGGCACTCAGCAGCTGGCTGGGCCCTGGCACCTCCGCCAAGCGAATGACCTTGGCGGTGTGCGCACACCCACTCCCGGTTGGGGCAGCCGGGTTCCCGGGCCGGCGTGTGGGCTGTGTGGCTGGGAGGGTCTGAGGGGGTGTCCCAGGCGGGCCCAGCCCTGGGGTCGCTCTGGGGAGCCTGGCTCTGGCCCCCGGGGCGGCCCTGCCTTGTCCCCCTCTGTCCCCGGCCTGTGGCAGAGGGTTGGACCAGTGGCCAGTGAGCGGGTCTGGTGGCTGGAGGCTGCGGGGGTTCCGAGGCATCTGGGAAGAGCCGGCGCTCACTAGGCTGTCCACGGCCGTGCACATGAGTGTGCCGCACGCCCTCCCCGAGGGGCCACCTCTCCTGGCCCCCTCGTCCACCCTGTTTGCCTCCGGGCACCCATGCGGGGGTGGGAGGGTGTGGGTGGCGCGCCAGCGCGGAGCCCGCCTGGCACCTGTGCAGCCTGGTGGCTGGCCTGGCAGGGCTTTCCGGGGCGCACACTCAGGTGTGGGTGTGGGCGGGCCCCGCGCCTGGAAGCCCAGGTGGTGTTGGCGCCGGGCTGCGTGGGTTGGCCCAGAGGGACCCTGAGGCTCGTGTCCCCCAGTCCCGCAGCGTGGACAAGCAGCACGCCGTCATCAACTACGACCAGGGCAGGGACGAGCACTGGGTGAAGGACCTGGGCAGCCTGAACGGGGTGAGTGCCTGCCTGCCTCCTCTGCACCCCAGCAGTCCCCGGCCGGGGCCCTCCTTGGTGTCAGGGTACTGTCCCCCCAGGCCCTCTGGCCGGGCAGTGGGGGCCCCCCTGCTGGGATGGAACCCTGGTGCTGGGGTTCGTGTCCAGGGGCCACTGCTGCCCTCTGGATCCCCCAGGCTCGGTCCAGGCCCGAGCTGTCGCCCCCTGTTATTGGCAGCGCCCGGGGACCCTGCTCTGTGTGCTCTGCCTGCCATGTGTCCCAGGCACTGCTGGCCACGTTTGGGTCCTGCCCCATCTCCGTCGGGCTAGTGAGGGCAGTAGTGAGGGCTAGTGGAGGCACTGCCCGGCCTGGCCACGCGGCGGCGTGGGGGCGGGGCTGTGGGGGCGGGGCCGGCAGGAGCCAGGTGGGCATCGTCCTAGAGGAGCCGGCCAGGCCAGGATCCCGTGCCCGCCTGGCTTCCTCCAGCTTTTTCACCCTCCGCAGACTTTCGTCAATGACGTGCGCATCCCCGACCAGAAGTACGTCACGCTGAAGCTCAATGACGTCATCCGCTTTGGCTACGATATCCTTCCGCCCTGACCCTCCCTGCTGCCCCGTGTCCCGAAACTGGGGTCGCGGGATACCCGAGGCGCGCGGAGCTGTGGGGTCAGTGCGCAGGCAGGGCCGGGACCGTGGCCGCTCTTTGCAGAACTGCGCCAGGCCCGGGAGCCAGTGTCTGCGGGCCCTGGCCTTGGGGGATGAGCCGAGGGTCTGGGTGGCCTTGGCAGCTGGACACGTGGCCCTGCAGGGCAGGCAGGAAACAGGGCAGGCCTGGGCGCGAGCAGGCACCTGCGGGCCTCAGCTGCCCCTGATCTGCCTGCGGAGGGCCCCTCACTCCCGGGGTGCCGTGGTCCACAGCCCGCCCCGCCGCCTTCTCCTTAACTCGGGGCCACATTCCAACATGTACGTGCTGGAGCGCGTGCAGCACCGTGTCCCTGAGGAAGCGCTCCGGGTCAGTGCCTCACCCTGCCCCGCACCTCCTGCCTTTTGGGGCCGCCACCTGGGGTGTGGGTGGAGAGGGGCCTGCTGAGCAACCCTGGCTGGAGGGCACATCTTGGGCATCAGACAGGACAGCGACCAGGCCCTTTCGCCCCATCAGGGAGGCAGGTCATGGCCTGGTGGGAGACCTGGAGCCTGGCTGCTGGGGGGCTCCTCTCCCCTTGCTTGTTGGTGAGGGGTCAGGGAGCAGTGGCGGGGGTGGGGGGGGTGGGGGGGTTGTGGGGAGAAGGGGTGTTCAGAGCCTGCTGTAGCACAGGGAGTGCAGGTGACCTGCCTGAAGTCACAGGGCTGTGAGGGCCAGGGAAGCCCCAGCTGGCCCCCCCCAGAGCGCCAGCAGGTGGCCTCCAGCTGTCCACACCCACGCACGCACAAACCACTGCATGCACATGCCGGTGCACACAGGCACACACTTGTGCATGTGTGTGCACTGGCACATGTGTGTGCACACATACATCTGTGCTCAGTACAAAGGCATCTGCGTGCACAGGCACGTTTACGTGTGAATTTGCACTCGTGTGCACACCCGAGTGACATCCAATACACACGCCCTATGTGCACATACCGTGTTCATGTGTATACCCATCCACACACACCTACACTACCATACCCTCGTGACACCCGTACAAAGACGCACCCAAGTGCCCACGCACGCTCACGCACGTACACACGCGTGTGTGCTCTGTTTGGAGGGATCATGGCTCCTCCTGCCCTCAGCCCCGGCTCTGATCCCTGCCTGGAACGCCCCCTCTGTGACAGGGACGCCCTTCCTGGCTTCTACCCACACCAGCCCAGCTGGGAAGCATTGTGGCCACACCCCAGGCTTGGCTGCCCTGTGGGGGTTGTGAGGGAAGAGCAGAGGGGGCGGGGACAGGGAGCGTCCTCCTGGCCTCCTCCCCTTCACCTGGCTGCCCCCTCATGCCGGCGCCCACAGCACGAAAAGTACACCAGCCAGCTGCAGGTGAGCGTCCAGGGCGCGGCACCCACACGGGGTGAAGTCCCCCCTGAGCACACGCCGTACTGCGAGTCCTCGAACCCCAGGCCAGAGAGAGGGGACCGCCGGCCCGCAACAGGTAACGGGGCCGGGGTCAGAGGGCCTGCGGTTCCCGGAAGGGACACAGGTCCCTGGAAGGGGCTGCTGAGGATTTGGCTTCCCAGCAAGCCGCCTCTTCGGAGCAGCAGGTCCTGGGGGCGGGGTTTGTAAGGCTAGTCACGCCCTGTGGGCGGGCAGCAGGCGGGGCCTGGTTGGTGGGCGGGGCTGTGTGACTCCGGCAGCCTCTTGGGGTGCAGCGTCTCCCCGCCTCCCGGACCGCCCCAGCACGCTGGGCCGCAGTGACCAGGGTGGGGTCGTCCTCCCGACAGAGACCACAGCCTACCGCACGCCCCTGTATGGGCAGCCCTCCTGGTGGGGCGAGGATGATGGTGGCACCCCGCCCGAGGAGCAGCGCCCCGAGGGCCCCTACACAGGTGGGTGCTGGGGCCCGGCCTGAGGCACGCTCTGGGGGAGGTAGTCCTGGCAGAGGTGGGCAGATGAGGGGGCGCCACCTTGGTCTGAGGCCAGTCTCTCCCACAGAGCGCCCCAAGGAGCTGGGCCAGCAGGATGGGGAGCTCACCGAGACACTAGCTGGCTTCCGGCCCCCCGTGGAGCCTCAGGGCTGCTCCTTCAGGCGGGAGCCCAGCTACTTCGAGATCCCCACGAAGGAGGTCCCGCCTGCGCCCAAGCCGCGGGCCCCCGAGGCGCCGGTGCTCGAGGCACCCACCAAGGAGGAGTCCCCTGGCGTGGGCGGGGCCCCCGTGGTGCAGAGCCACGCCTCCTTCACCATCGAGTTTGACGAGGGCAGCCCCGGCAAGGTGAAGATCAAGGACCATGTCACCAAGTTCTCCCTGCGCCCGCGGCGGCCCCCAGGCCGGGAGGCTGCGCCCGGGGAGGTGGTCTCGGCGGAAACCAAAGTGGCCGACTGGCTGGTGCAGAACGACCCGAGCCTGCTGTGCCGGGCATGCCCGGGGGGCGACCGGCACAGCACCAAGAGCGACCTGCCCACGCACAGCCGCACGCTGCGCGGTGAGTGCGGGGCGCCGCAGCAAGTCCCCAGGCACTCGGGGCCGCGGGGGGTGGAGCGGCCCCCATGGGGCTGACGGTGGGTCCCCTGCCTGCCCCAGGTCACAAGCACCAGGACGGCACACAGAGCGACTCAGAGGACCCGCTGGCCAAGGCGGCCGCGGCTGCGGGGGCCGCTGCAGACAGCGGCGGGGAGCAGGTCCGGCTTCAGAGGCAGCTCAAGCGGGACCCCCAGGAGCTGCTGCACAACCAGCAGGCCTTCGTCATCGAGTTCTTTGACGAGGACACGCCGCGCAAGAAGCGATCCCAGTCCTTCACACACGCCCCGCCGGGGGACCCCAAGGCTGACCGGAGGCGGGGCCCCGGGCCAGCCGACAGGGACCGCCCAGGGGCCCTGGCCGCGGGCCCCGCCCGGGCAGCAGGCACCTCAGGGCCGCAGCGGGCCAGCTCCCTGAAGCGCGAGAAGACCGAGGAGCGTCTGGGCAGCACATCGCCAGCCCCCCGCGCGACCGCCCGCCCCTTCGGCAGCGTGGGGCGCCGCTCGCGCCTGGCCCAGGACTTCATGGCACAGTGTCTGCGGGAGGGTTCCCCCGGGACCCGGCCTGGCCAGGAGAAGGCACCCCCTGTGCTGCCCGCCTCCCTAACGCCCCGTGGGGCCAGCCCCGTGGCCCCCTCCAACCCGCCGCCTCCCGCAGACCCCCCGCTCGGCAAGGCTCCCCGACAGGAGGAGGATGACAGCCTCAGCGACGCGGGCACCTACACCATCGAGACGGACGCACAGGACCGGGAGGTGGAGGAGGCCCGCCAGATGATTGACCAGGTGGGGGCCCTGTGCCGGGGCGGGGCGGGGCCTGTACCGGGGAAGGGCGGGGCCTCGCCTAGGTGGGGCTGGAGGTGGGCAGCCTGTGCTGGGCCTGCCTGTGCCAGGGCCTGTGCTGGGGCGGGGCTGGGGGTGGGGCTGGGTGGGGCTTTGAGGAGGGCGGGGCCTTGCTGGGGCGGGGATGAGGGTGGGGCCTTGTTAGGGGTGGGGTGGGCGGGGTGAGATGGGCCTTGTCAGGGGCGGGGCCTTTCTGGGGCGGGGTTGGAGATGGGTTCTGTGGCCGGTTTCCGACCTGAGGTGCTTGGCTTGTCTCCCTGCAGGTCTTTGGGGTCCTGGAGTCTCCTGAGCTCTCCAGAGCATCCTCAGCTACCTTCCGCCCCGTTATCGGCGGGGACAGAGATGAGACCAGTGACAACGCAGCCCAGCGGCTGGCCCTGCTGCAGGAGCTGGCCTCCCGACACGGGGGCGTGGCCCCCCAAGGGGACCTCCAGGTACGGAGGCCTGAGGCCTGGCCTGGGGCCTTTCTGCGCTGAGGCTGTCCTGTGTAGCTGGCGCTAGGCCCTCAGGCTGACTGGGTCTCCCCAGGGTGGACAAGGTGGGCCGGGTGGGCGGGCTCCCTCTGGCCGGGAGGCCACTGCTGGGCGCCCAGCCCCTGAGCCCACACAGGTGTGGCCGCTGCGTGGGGTGGCCAGGCCAGGCAAGGCCCAGGGAGCACCCACAGCCCAGAGGGTGGGGCAGCGGGGTGCCACCACACTCCGCCTGCTGGGCTCTCTCCCGCCGCCGCTGCAGACACACTCCTGCCTTCCTCTCTGCAGGGCCTCCCGGGACCAGGCTCCCCTGGCGGCCAGAAGTGGGTGTCCCGCTGGGCCAGCCTGGCCGACAGTTACTCCGACCCTGGCCCTTCGGGTAAGTGTTTCCCTCGCTCAGCAGGACCCCAGCTGGGATGCACGAGTTCGTGGGCCTCCCCAGAGGAGGGCGGGACCAGCTGCCGCACTGACCAGCGGCCCTCACTCCACAGAGGACAGCGCCGGACGCAGGGGCGGGGAGCTCGACGGGGCCCTGCCGGTGCGCCAGCGGCGCCTGCTCCCGCCGCTGCCCAGCGAGAGGACAGACAGCCCTGCCAGCCCTGAGGCCGCCAAGAGGAGTGGGCCTGGGCCCCCGGAGCCCGGCAGCCTGCAGGCCAGCCGCCCCGCCGGCCAGGAGGACTTGGAGCCCGATAGCCTCAGCGACGCCAGCGGGTCAGACGGCGGGCGGGGGCCCGAGCCAGGCGGCGGCCTGCAGGAGGAGCGACACAGGAGCCCCCAGCAGGGCCCTGTGTGGACAAGGGGCCAGCGGTCACCAAGGGCCCCTGGGGAGCCCGTGCCCACTTCCTTCTTCATTGGGGAGCAGAACGGGGAAGCGTCCTGCTCCGGGAAGCCCACTGTGGCCCCCGGGGACACGCAGGGGCCCCCTGCCCGGGACGGCGTCTATGTGAGCACCAGTGGGAGGATGGTCATCCAGCTCCGTGCGGGCCGGTCCCCAGAACCCGAGGCCCCGGCCCCGCCCAGGGAGGCTCTCGCCTTCGTCCGGCAGGAGAGCTTCACCAAGGACCCCAGCAGCGGCCCCCCGGCCCCGGGCCAGCTCCCACACATCTCCAGCCACCCGCTCCTGCAGGACCTGGCTGCGGCCCGGGCAGCCCGCATGGATGTCCACCCCCAGGACACCCACCTGATCCTGAAGGAGACGGAGACGGCCCTGGCAGCCCTCGAGGCCCGACTGCTGTCCAGGTCGGCAGGTGAGGCGGAGGGCGAGCTGGACAGTGCCCTGCGGCGGCCAGGGGACTCTCTGTCCGGGGACTCTGACGTGGACACGGCCAGCACTGTCAGCCTGCTCAGCGGCAAGAACGGGCCCAGCCCCACGACCCCCCAGCCTGACGGGCTGCTGAAGGAGATGCGGGCAGCCCTGCCTGTGGCACCATCCCTCGGGGGCACCACTCCGGCCAGCACCCAGGGGCGGCTCTCAGAGAAGCTGCATCGTCCGACAGACGCAGGCCATGGGGAGCCTGGACGGCGCCAGCCCGGCCGGCGTGGCCATGGGCCCAGGGGATCTCTGGACTGGCCTGACGAGGAGCGGAGCAGTGGCACGGCCCAGCCCCCGGGCTCAGACCTGGTCACCTCTGACCACGAGGGCCCCGGGGGGCGGCCAGGCCCTCGCCGGAAGCCAGCGGCTCCACCGCCATCCCCGGCTGCCCGGGAGGAGCAGGGCCGCGGCTCCGCCAGCAGCCAGAAGGTGCAGCAGGTGCTGACCCGCTCCAACAGCCTGTCCACCCCCCGGCCCACGCGGGCATCCCGGCTGAGGCGGGCCCGGCTGGGGGACGCCTCGGACACGGAGATCGCAGACAGCGAGCGGGGGCCCCTGGCCCAGCCTGAGCCCGCAGCCCGGCCAGCCGCCGAGCAGACCAAGAAGCTGTCACGCCTGGACATCCTGGCCATGCCCCGGAAGCGGGCCGGCTCCTTCACAGGGCCCAGCGACTCGGAGCTGCTGCCCGCGCGCACCGGCTTCTCCGGCCGCAGCGTTGAGCTGTGCTGCCCTGGCCGGAGGCCCACGGTGGCCGAGGCCCGGGCCACCACGAGGAAGACAGCCGGCACCACGGCCACCACCGCCCGCCAGCCGCTCAGCAGGGCGCGCCCCGGCAGTGCCCGCTACCCCTCCTCCAGTGAGTGCCGGCAGGGGGTGGGGCTGCTCCATTGGCCAGGGACTGCCCCTGCTGCCCGAAGTGGGGGGCGTTCTGCAGGGGCACCGGCTCCCCAGCTTCCAGCAAGGAGGCAGAAGACCCACCTCTGTGCCGAGCACCCCTCCGTCTTTGGGGGCCTGGGTGGCTGTGGGCACTGGGCGGCCGCCCCCTCCCTGGGGGTCTGCTCTCTGAGCTGGCCCGGCCGTTGGTGGGTCAGGCTCAGGTCCAGCTGCCCATCCTGGGCCGGGCCTGGCACCGTGTGGCTGCACAGGGGACTCGGCTCCGCGGTGGGGGCTGTGGCAGCCCCTGTAGAGTGGAGACCCCCGTGTGGCCGCAAGCCATGAGGTGCTGGCGTTGGCCACCCCACCCCCAGGCTGGGTGCCCTCCCCAGGGCTGACCGGTCATCCAAGCGCGTTGGTTCAAGGGGTAGGGGCTGCCCGCCCAGCTCCAAGAGGCCGCTCCACAGGCACTGACCCTGGCTGCTGCGTCCTGCTGTGCCCTGGCTCCTCTGGCTCCTCTGTCTGCTGGGGTGGCCCAGGGGCCGCGTAGGGTGTCCTCAGTCTTGGCCGCTCACTGCACGGTGGGGCTGGGCAGGGAGGGGGCTGCCCAGCTGTGCTCCCTGCCCGCCAGGGGGCTGGGCTGGGCGCGGGGAGGCTCCTGGCTGCGGCGGCGCGGGCACCACTGGCGGCAGTGAGGGGACGTGCAGGTCTCCAGCCCCAGGCGCGGTCTCCGTGGACCCCAGTCCTGGCAGGCCCAGTCCGGGCACACGGCCTCGGGGTGGGGTCGTGGGGCGCGGCCACCTCCACCCCGCCCTGAGCGCCGCTCTGTCCTGTCCTCTCCTTGGGCGCGGGCCCCGCCCCAGGTGCGCGGCGCCGCCAGCAGGGCTCTGACTGCACCTCCACCTCGGAGGAGGAGTGTGGCTCCCCCCGACGCGCGCGCGCCCGCGCCTCCGCCGCCACGCAGACGCCCCGCGCAGGCAGCTCTGGCCGCGCCTGCGCGCGGGGCCATGGGCTCCGCGACACGGACGACGAGGAGGAGGCCGACCCCTACGGTCTCATCGTGCAGACCGCCGAGATCGCCGAGATCGCCCGGTGAGTGGCCTGGGGCCCGCGCAGCTGGCGGGCTCTTCCCGGGGCGCGGGCGGGCGGGCGGCGGGCGGCGGGCGGCGGGCGGCGCTGGGGGCGGCGGGCGGCGGGCGGCTGGGCCAGGTGGGCGTGAGGGGAGCGGCCGCGTCCTCCCGCCCTCCCTGGGCAGGGCTGGACTGCCTCCCTCCGCCGCAGGCTGAGCCAGACGCTGGTGAAGGACGTGGCCATCCTGGCCCGGGAGATCCACGATGTGGCGGGCGACGGGGACTCCCTGGGCTCCCCAGGGCCCTCGCGCAGCCCCTCCCTCAGCAACGTGCCCAGCACGCCCGCCTCGACCATCTCAGCCCGCGAGGAGGTGAGTGGGCCCCGCGGCCCTGGACACTGTGGGCCGGCCGGGGGCGGGGCCTGTCCTGCGCGCCGCTCGCAGGTGCACCAGCCCGCCCTCCCTCGCAGCTGGTGCAGCGCATCCCAGAAGCCAGCCTCAACTTCCAGAAGGTGCCGCCCGGCGCCCTGTGCCCGCGGGGCCTGGACCAGAACATGAACAGCAGCCAGGAGGACAGCGCGGCCCCCAGGATGCGGCCTCGGAACCGCGAGGAGGCAGGCGCAGGAGGCGGGGCGGAGCGGGGCTGCGGGGTTCAGGGGTGGGGTGGGTGGGGGTGGGCGAGCGGGCTGGGGGCCGCCACACTGACGCCCGCCTCCCCAGGTGATCTTCGACAACCTGATGCTGAACCCCGTGTCCCAGCTGTCTCAGGCCATCCGCGAGAACACGGAGCACCTGGCGGAGAAGATGAAGTGAGCAGGCGCTCGCGGGCGCGTGGGGCGGGAGGTGCCTGGTGAGCATGGAGGCCGACCACCCCGCCAACCGTGCCGCCTCGACCCCCTGCGGCCGGGGTCGCGCCTGGCCCCATGACCATCCTCTGGGTGCCCCTCCCGGGCCGCAGGGTCCTCTTTCAGAACTCGGGGCGAGCGTGGGAGGACCTGGAGGCCAGGGTCCACGCGGAGAACGAGGTGCCCATCCTGAAGACGTCCAACAAGGTGGGCGGTGGCTCTGCGGGGAGGGAGCCTGGGGGCCCTCCCTGCAGTCCGCTCCATCTGCCCCTCCCCCCGCTGCAGGAGATCAGCTCCATCCTGAAGGAACTGAGGCGGGTGCAGAAGCAGCTGGAAGGTGGGTGCTGCTGGGTGAGTGGGTGGGGCTCTGCCTGAGACCAGCATGGCCCAGGGAGGCCTGGGGCTCACTGGCCTCCTGCCCCCAGTCATCAACGCCATCGTGGACCCCAGCGGGAACCTGGACCTGCTGACCGGGAACCAGGGCCGCGTGGGCTCGGCCCAGCCAGGGAAGGGCCGGCCCGGAGGCCAGACCCCATCCTCGCCTGCCGTGGCTGACACCCTGCTGCCCGCCCTGGCCCTGAGGGGCTACCCACGGCCCAACTGCGGGTCCCCCGGCCTCCCGGACCCCGCCTTCCTCCCTGACTTCCTTCCAGACGCAGAGAAGTTCCTGATCTAGGGCCCTGGCGGCCCGCACGCCCTGGCCGCTCGCGGCACCCCCCTCAGCTCACCACCCAGACCCCACGGGCCATGACCCAGCACACCGCCAGCCGGCCCCTCCCAGCCCCAGCAGCACCCACGAGCGTCCAGCCCCCCGGCCCCCAGCCTGCAGGCCCAGCCCCTGCGTGGCCACCCCCGAGGCCTGTGGTGGGCCTGGCCCGCCCCTCTGCCTTCCCCAGGGCTGCCCCTGCCTCCCGCCACCCCTCCATCTCTTGTTTTTGTTGTTAGCTTTAAAGGAAAGAGTCGGTGCCATCATGGCCTCCCCGGCTCTGCCGGGAGCCCCAGGCACTGGCCTGGCCTGCCTGGTCAGCGGGCGGGCTGGCCCTGGGGTTGTTAGTGCCAAACCACCCCCACCGCCCCCACCCCCCGGACCCGGGACCGGTCAGCCGGGAGGTGACCGTGTGGGCGGGGCAGGGCCGGGTGGAGCAGCCGGGAAGCACCTTCCGGAAGCCCCGGCGAGCCTCACGCTGCCCTCCTGTGGCCCTGAGCCCCTGCGGCCGTGGGGAGCGGCGGGGACAGTCCAGGTTTCTCAGGATACTGTGGGGACCGACCGGGCGAACTGAGCGGGTCCTCGCGGCCGAGCATCTGGAGCCCAGAAGCCAAAGAGCTGGTTGGCCGAGGGGTGTGGGGGCGCCCGTCAGCAGAGGGTTGGCTGGGGCGGGCGCGTGGCCTGGGGAGCGGGAGCCGCCCGGCCGGCCCTTGGCCTAGGGCGCTCCTCACAGCACCCTCAGGGTCACGACATCTTTCAGAAAATGGTTATTTTATATGATTTATCATAGATTTGTTCTAATAAATCATTCTATCACGTCGCAACACCGGTGCCTGCCATGACCTCCTTGCTGCTCTGAGTGTGGGGCCCCCCCATGGGACCCCGGAACTGGGTGTTGTAGGGCTCAGCTGTGGCCACCAGGGGGCGACCTGCTAGGTGGCCATGGACACAGACTGCTCCAAAAGGACAGAGGGGTCCCCCCTCGGGCGGGAGTTGAGTGCCCGCTGCCCTGGCCCTGCTGCCGCTCAGCACGGCCGCCCCCAGCGGCCCCAGCTCTGCCCACCCCCATTCTGTCCCTCATCCCTGCCCCCACGCACCAGCTCGGGCCCCTGTGCGCCCCTATGCCCAGCCGCCCTGGGCTCTGGGACAGGCCTCAGACCCCCGCAGTCCTGGAGGCTCTGACTTGGGGCCCTGCCGGGCAGGCGGCCTTTACAGCCGTGTCCTGTCCAGGGGCTGGGACCCACAGGTGGTGAGCGGCCTGCGCCTTCCCCTGCACCTGGCTGGGGCCTGACGCTGCTCTGGCAGTGTGACGTCTCCACGAGAATTCCAAGTGGACCGCAGGCTGCTGCCCACTCGGAAACAAAGAGCAGCGGACAGTGGGTGTCGACGTGTGGGGAGGCGCCACGGCTTGTCCTGGGGGGCAGTGCATCGCCGGACGTGCCTGGGCACCTGCACATGCGGCCATCCCCAGGGAGGCGGCCTCCGCCCCGCCAGCACCTCTGGGAGGAGGCGCCTTGAGTGCAGGCGAGCTCCAGGCCATCTGCAGACCCACAGCGGCCACCAGCCAGAGAAGAAAGAAGGAGCTCGAAGGAGCAGGGGCGGCCACCAGCAGGTGCTTAGGAAGGGCCCTGACCCTCAGCACTGGGGTGCGAGCTGCACAGCAGCGCCCGCAGCAGAAGCAGGAGCACGGCGGTACGGGCTGGGCGGTCGGGGTGGGCTGTGCAGACGGGGTCCCTGCAGCCTGGCGGTGGCCCCGGCTGACTGCTCAGATGAGGGGCCAGGGACAGACTGATGGACAGAGCAACTGCCTGTGTACAGCCCAGTCCCCAAGAGCAGGCGTGACCCAGACGAGCATCCCCAGACGGGGACAGGGCGTCCAGCACAGTGAGGGGGTCGGGGACCCTCACTCCCACTCCCTAGCCCCCCCACTGGCCCCAGGGCCTTGTCAGGTGCAGTGGGGGGCAGCTCACTCTGGGCTCTGACCCATGGGCCCCTGCGGTCAGCACCCTGGACAGAGTCCCCACCCCGAGAGAAGGGAGGACACCTGGTAAGAGCCCCAGCCTCGGGCCTGCCCCCGCCCTACCCACTCGGCCTGACCCCACACCAAGCCTGAGCCTGGGGAGAGAGGGCAGGAACTTCCCCTGGAAGTGAAAGTTGTTGCCACAGGCCTGCCTGCCCAGCTCCAGGTGTGGCTGAGGGAAGGCCTGGGCTGCGGGGCGGGGCGGGGCGGGGCGGGGCGGGGCTGCCGGAGCCGAGCAGCAGTGGCTGAGAAGGGCCAGTGCAGCTGGGTCAGGATGAAGGGCCAGTGCAGCTGGGTCAGGATGGGCACTGACACTGGGCCTTCAGAGGTGAGTGCCGGGGGCCTGGGGGAGCGGAAACCCTAAAAGTGAGGGTCCTTTTCCCAGCAGCCCCCACCCCGGGGCGCAGACTGCAGCTGGGAGCTCCTCTGCTTCTCCCCGCTGTGGCAGCCGGCCCCAGCACCTCGGGGCTCCCGGCCCAGCACCTCGGGGCTCCCGGCCCAGCACCTCGGGGCCCCCAGGGAGCCCACAGCATGCCCTGGCCCAGCCCAGACCTCACAGAGGGGAAGTGCCCCTGCAGCCGGAGGTGTGTGGCTGCTGGGCGCGGCCTGTAGCCTCCTGCCAGAGGGGCGGTGCCTCGGGAGCAGGGCCTGGGACTGTGGCCCAGCCCCAGGCCGGGGTGCCCACCTGCTCCACAAGGGCCCACCTGCCCACCCAACGAAGGGGGCTGGGCCCCCAGGTGGTGCAACCCCGGCCCCTGTGCCTGCCCCGGCCAGGGCTCCCTGAGAAGCCTCTGCTGACGCCAAGTGAAGGGTCTGGGAAGCCCCTTCACTGTGAGCCTGGCGCTGCGCCCCAAGTCCTCCCGGCAGGCTTTGGGGGCAGGGGGCTCCTTAGTAGCCTGAACTCGGTCGTGGGAGTCGAGGCATCCTTGAGATGCTGACCCTGCTATGGGGTGGGTGAGGAGGCTCAGCAGGGAGCCCCTTGCTTGGATGGGCGTGGCCCAGGCCCTGCCTCCGCACTGAGGCAGGCCTGCAGGACACCCCAGGGCTCCCACTTGGGAGCAGCCCCCAGAGGGACAGGGCGGCCCCTCCCAATGCCCCAGGCGGGCCCTGGGCTGGGGCACCTGGCTGCGACTGCACTGCAGGGCCACCAGACACCGGCTCCCGCCTGCTGGGCCGCCCCAGAGCCAGGACCTGCGCGGCTGCAGCGCCAGTGCCCCAGGCACCCCAAGGCCAGGCCCCCGTGCCAGGATGGGGACGGGGCAGCTGCACGGGGTGGGGGTAGGTGCCCGCCCTGCACTGCAGCCGAAACAGGAACTGGGCCTGGGGAGTGGGAGGAGCATGCCGAGGTGCTGGCGGCCCATGCAGGGCACACTCTCGCGGTCACGGGGCTCCCTGCCCACACCCCGTTTGGGGCCTGGGGACAGCAGCCCGGGCGGCCACAGCGCCGCAGAGCGGGAAGGCTGGTGCCTGCCCCAGCTCTGGCCGCTCGGTGCAGTCTGGGCAAGGGGCGCCACCCTGTCGCAGGTGCTGAGGGCGCTGGCCCTGCTGTGCCTGGGTGCTGTGGCTCTCACCTTCTTCCTGTGGCAACCGGCCCCTCCACCCACTGGGGGCCAGATGCACCCTGAAGAGGGGGCCCCTCAGTCCCGGGGTTCTGGCCTCAGCCCACCAGGGAGTGCCAGGTGGGACCCGAGGCAGCAACCGCAGTGGCAGGATGCCTGCAGGTGAGTGACTGCAGGGCTGGGCTGGGGGTATCCCCCACAGCCCCCCACTCCTTCCAGAAAGGCAGGGTCCACGGTAGGGGCACAGGGGTCCAGGGTGGGGCTGCACCGGGACAGGAATGGGGGACTTCCCATGCTCTTTGCTGTGAGCATAGGCTACCCTTGGGGGCCAGAACAGGGGGAGGGTCACCGCCACAGCCCTTGCACCCCCGTGTGGAACCCAGCACGAAGCTGAGCTTCCCCCTCTCCTGCTGCCTGTGGGCTTGGGGGCCCTTCCCTGAGTCTGCCTGGGCCTGGTCTGGGGCCATGTTAGCAGCGCCCGCCCCGCCGTACCCCCACACCAGGGCTGCTCGGCCCTCACGCCAGCCCGCCCCTCGCAGCCTAGAGCTCGTGGAGAGCATCCCCCAGGACCTGCTGCCCACTGCTGGCCGCCCAGCCGCCCGGCCCCTGGCCCAGGCCTGGCTGCAGCTGCTGGACGCCGCCCAAGAGAGTGTCCACGTGGCCTCCTTCTACTGGTCCCTCACGGGGCCCGACATTGGGGTCAACGATTCATCCTCACATTTGGTGCGACCTGGACCGCCGAGGCCGCAGCACCCCGTGCCCTGGGCGCAGCTGTCCAATGAACGGGGGGGGGGTGGAGGCCCCCGGGCCTGCCCCCGCTCACGGCTGCCCACGCCACAGGGGGAGGTGCTCCTGCAGAGGCTGCAGCAGCTGCTGGCCAGGAACGTGTCTCTGGTCGTGGCCACCAGCAAGCCCGCGCTGGTCAGGGGCTCCACGGACCTGCAGGTGCTGGCAGCCCACGGTGGGTGCCCAGAAGCCTCCGGGCTGTGAGTCCCTGAGGGGGCAAACCGACCGCTCCACGGGGAGGGCCAGAGGGGCCCAGACACAGCCGCCTGACCTGAGGGGGGCCGGCGGGAAACCCACCAGCCGCGGCCAGGCCCTTGCGGCAGCGACCGCCCTGCAGACCCGGCCACCATGCCAGCTGCCCCGTCCAGCGGGCTGGCCCGGCGGTCGGGCTCAGCCATGTCTGGCCTCCCAGGGGCCCAGGTGCGGCAGGTGCCCATGCGACAGCTGATAGGGGGCGTCCTGCACTCCAAATTCTGGGTCGTGGATGGCCGGCATGTGTACGTGGGCAGCGCCAACATGGACTGGCGGTCCCTGACGCAGGTGGGTCGCGTGGTCCGGCGGGCCTGGCACCTACCCCGCCCGGGGGCTGTGCTGAGGCCCCAGTGGTGTGGCGGGCAGGACGCTGCGAGCCTGGGAGGAGCGGGCGGCCCGGAGCTGGGGCTGCTGTGTCTGGGGCCAGCCCTCTCCTCTGCGCTTTCCTGCGTTCTAAGCTGTTTGACAGTAAGACTGCTTTGATCGTGGGGCTGTGATGTCGCGGGGGATGGGCCATGCCGGGCACCCCCGCACCCCCGCCCTGGCCCCCATCTGACCGGCTTGGGGCACGTGGCCTCTGGCCACCGGTGTCCGGGCCAGTGCGCTGGCTGTCCTGCAGGTGAAGGAGCTGGGCGCCGTGCTGTACAACTGCAGCCGCCTGGCGGCGGACCTGGAGAAGACTTTCCAGACGTACTGGATGCTGGGGGCGCCGCGGGCCAAGCTCCCCAAGACCTGGTCTCCAGGCTTCTCCTCCCACATCAACTGCTCACACCCGCTGTGGGGCCACTTCGACGGGGTGCCCACCACGGCCTACTTCTCGGTGAGGGCGGGGCGCCTGTGGGCCTCCGAAGCCAGCCGGAACCCGCGTGGGGCCAGCCCGGCCCGGCCCAGCCAGGCGGGCAGCTGGGGTGCCCGAGCACCGGCGGGTCAGGTCTCGCCCAGGAAGCCGCTCTGTGGGCGACAGGCCCGGGGGTGGGCCCGCTGACCGCTCCCGTTAGGGTGCCCCCTGCGGCCCCCAGCAGCCATCGAGCCGGGGGCACCGGGCCAGCACACAGCCCAGAGCCCGCCCCGGGGACACTGGCCCCTCCAGGCTGCTGCTTAGCTCTCCCCTGCCCTCCTTAGGGGCTGTGCGGGGCCGGGGCCCAGGATGCAGCCCGGGCGGCAGTGCACCTCAAGGGCCTCTCCCCGCAGGCGTCACCGCCCACTCTCTGCCCCAGCGGCCGCACCCCCGACCTGGATGCGCTGCTGGCCGTGATGGGGAGCGCCGGGAGTTCCTCTATGCCTCAGTCATGGAGTATTTCCCCACCTCACGCTTCAGCCACCCCAACAGGTGGGTCTGCACCAAGCTGGGACCTGGGGGCGGGGCCTGGCAGCCACGGGGCGGGGCCAGGCCATTGCGGGGGTGGGGGGCAGGTCTTTGCTGGGGTGGGGGCCCTGAGAAGCAGACAGGCAGGGGTAGGCGGGGCCTGAAGGGCACTGCAGCTTGTGTCCCTAGGGGCGCTCAGAGGGCAGAGGTTGATCTGCCGGTGGGCAACTTGCAAGCACCTCCCCTCTGCTCCCAGAACCACTACTCATGCCAAGGGCCCTGCCCTCTCCCCAAGGTCCTGGCCGGTGCTGGACACCGCACTGCGGACTGCGGCCGTCAGCCGGGGCGTGCGTGTGCGTCTGCTGATCAGCTGCTGGCTCCACACCGACCCCCGCATGTTCCCTCTCCTGCGCTCCCTGCAGGCCCTCAGCAACCCCGCCTCAGGCGTCTCTGTGGAGGTGGTGAGCACCGGCTCCCCCGGGTGGGCGGGTGGGCAGGGCCGCGGCGGGCCGCCCCTCCTGACTGCCCGCTCTGTTTCCTGCAGAAAATCTTCATTGTGCCCGTGGGGAATCACTCCAACATCCCGTTCAGCAGGGTGAACCACAGCAAATTCCTGGTGACCGAGCAGACAGCCTACATAGGTGTGCGCCGTGGAGGCAGGCCGCACCCTCAAGCGCCGGGGCCCAGCCGTGCATACACAGGCCACATGCCCGCGGAGGGGCCGCATGCCCCAGGCAGCGAGCAGCCCTGGACACTGATGGGCACTGCTCCCTGGCCAGCGTGGACTGCTCAGGACAGGGGCTGCTGGGGAGGGGCGGGGCTCCCCTGGAGCTCTGGGGCGCAGCTGCACCAGCCAGCCCCACAGGGCAAGGGGGCCAGGAGCTCAAGGCCACCAGCCTGCTGGGCCAGACCACTGCCTCAGGTGCCGCGGGGTGCACAGAGGGCCGCCACGACCGGGTGTGGTGGCAGCACAGGCCAGGCGCCCACCTCTCCTCCAGGTGGCCGCGGAGGCCACGGGACTGGCCATCTGCGGAGGCCTGGGTGAGCCCGGCATTCGAGCACCTCCTCCCCGCCCCTTCCCACAGGCACCTCCAACTGGTCGGAAGAGTACTTCAGCAGCACCGCGGGCACGGGCCTGGTGGTCAGCCAGGAGGCCTCCCGCACCCCGCCCGGGGTGGCTGCCGTGCAGGAGCAGCTGCACCAGCTCTTCGAGAGGGACTGGAGCTCCCCCCACGCCGTGGGCCTGGACAGCCAAGCCCAGGGCCAGGACTGCGTCTGGCACGCCTGAGGTCTAGCCTCCCCAGCTCTCGGTGGACACAGTTCCCACCAGACCTCCCTCGCCTCCCCCAGCCTAGGCCCGCTTCAGCCCATGCGCCGCTCTCCCTCGGCCTCAGAGCGCAACCCTTTCTTCCCAAGCCCTGCAGCAGGAGCCTCCTGGCCCCGCCCCAGCCCTATAGGCCCTTCCTCCAGGCCCCCAGGCCCCGCCCACGGCGTAGTACTCGCTGCCTCCAGTCTCTGAGTCCTGTTGGACCTCTAGTGTCCAGGCCCTGCGAGGGCCCCAGGGCCCACAAACACCCACCAGGCCATGCTGCCCTCTGTGGTGGGGCCCCTAACTCCGCCAAGCCTAGACCTGGCCGGACGCAGGCAGGGGCCTCCCTGGTGCTCAGGTGTGCTGTGGGGGCTGGTCTCCCTGGGCCCTGGCGGTGTGTCCGCAGGCCCTGGGTCCGGCCGCCTCCCCAGGCCCAGCGTCGAAAGCCCTCTCAGAAGCAGGCCCCAGAGGACGCCAGCCTGAGCTGGGGTGTGGGTGGGAACTCCTTGGTGGGCTCCCTCTGGGGGGGACAGGTCCTTAGATGACCCATGACCTGCCAGCAGGGCTTCATGCCCTGTGACCCTCCCCGGGCATCAGCCAACCTGGACTGGACGGCTGGACACGCGCGGCACAGGCGCTGCTGGGAACCTGCCCTGGGGCTGCCTCCCTGGCCAGAGCCCCACAGCTATGCCCCAGAAGTCATCAATGTGCCCGGCTGCGGTGACTGCCCCTGCGGCCTGGCGTGGGGGGGCCGGGCGGGCGGGCAAGCAGGAGGGGCACCGGGTAGGTCCCCGGGACGGGCCCCGCTCCAGCACCCAGGCCCAGGGCCTGAGGCTTGAGTCCAGGCACCGGTCCCTGCCAGGACCCAGCCCTGCGCCTGCCCCCTGGCTCCCCAGGAGAGGGCCTTGCCCGAGCCTGCACCCCTCACTTGCCGGCCAGTGGCCCCAAGACTTCCCCTTGCTGCCCCCACAGGGGCCCCAGGAAGGTCCCGCCAGCCCTAGGACACGCCATGGGGGGCAGTGATGAGGGCTGTGGGGGCCTTGGGGGAGGCTGTGGGCGGACCCTGCATTTTGGAATCCTGTCCCCAGTCGCTAACCAACGCTGCTTTAATAAAGTCACAGGCGCTTGCAGACACGGCTGGCAGCGGGCCGGGCCGGGGGAGCTCCCTGCACAGGCGCCGGGGTGGCCAAGGCTGTGCCAGCAGCTTTGTGCATCAAAGGCCTGGGGACCCCTGACCATCCGCCGCCCCCCCCAGAGCTGGGTAGGTCCTGGCCAGGGCCCGCTGCACCCGCTGGGCCAGGCCTCCTGCCGGCCTCGTGCCCTCTCTCTGCCCCGCAAGGAGGACGGCCCACACCGCGGGGACCGACGTGCCTTCTTGGGATCAGCTGATAGGACCGGGCACCCGTGGAGGCGAGCGGGGCAGAAAAGGACACGGCTCCGTGGGGCACTTCCTTTATTGCATTGGGGACAGTGAGCGTGTTCACCTGCATCCCGGGCAGCAGGGCAGAGCACAGGCGCTGGACACCGGTGGTCAGCGGGCAGGGCTGGGCGGCATCGCCTGCCCAGTGCCAGGCCCACTCGCCCCACCGGCGTGGGCAAAAGCAGGACAGCAGGCAGTCAGGCAGGCTAGCAGGGCCGGCGGGGTGGAGCGTCCAGCCCCAGTCTCCCCAGCCGGCGCTCGGGGTCTCTGCGGCTCCTATCCTGCGGGGGGCCGCCTTGCTCCCCATCACCGGGCAGTGTGGGGGCAGCCCGGGCGGGTGCTGGAGGCTATGCAAGTGCAGTCACTCTGGGAGGCCCTGCCGCAGGACCCTCACTGCCCCTCCAGCGGCATCAGGTCCTCTCTGGCCGCAGATGTCCCCTGGGCACCGGGCCCTCGGCCTCCTCCTCCTCCTCGGGGGAGAGGCTCTCTCGGGCGTCAAAAAACGTGGCCATCTCCTCCTGGGGGTTCGACTCCTCCAGCACAGCCTCATCCCCCAAGGCGCTTCTGCTCTTCTTGCTGGGAGAGGACGAGAAGCCGAGCTTGGGGAGTCTGAACCAGCCTCCCTTCTCCTGTCTCTTGGGCGGCCCTGCCTCGGGTGGTGCATGCGCTGCAGGGGGCCCCTGGCCCTCGCCCCAGGAGGCGGCGCCTGACTCCTCCGAGGAGAAGTCCATGCTGGGGGGCCAGAGCCTGAGCAGGCCCGCGGGCCTCCTGCCCGCCGCCCGCTCCCCGGACGCCCCGGGGCTGGCCTCAGAGGGGCGCTCCGGGCCCGCTGCTGGCTCCGCGGTGGAGCAGCTGCCCGTGCCCTGCTGGCCAGGGCCCACTGCAAGGGCAGCCTCCTCGGGGCTGCAGGAGAGGACCTCGAAGGGCTCCTCGGGGTCTGGCCAGGCAGCCGCGGGGGGCTCGGCGGAGGTCTCGGGCACAGCCACCCCGGGGCCTGCGTCAGGAGGGCCCAGCTCCGGGGCCCTCACCCTGAGCAGGGAGAAGCCATAGGACGGCGTATCGAGTCGGGGTGCGGGGACCCGGGCCCCCCGCACGACGCAGGGGCCGGCGGGCTCAGCTGCAGGGCTGCAGGCAGGCGAGGGGGCCTCGGAGCTCTGCCCCCAGGTGGCCCGGACGTGTGCTCTGGCCTTGGAGGCTGCCGGGGGCAGGCCCCGCTCCACAGGCTGCTGGGCCTTCGGGGGGCTGGCAGCGGGGAAGCCAGGGCTGTCCTGCCACGGCCCAGCCCCCAGCTCGGGGACGAAGACCACAGTCTCGCGGGCCGGGGAGGGGAAGGTGAACCTCGGAAACTTCAGCCTGGGGAAGGTCACCCTGACCACGGGCGGGCTGAGGGGCAGGTGGGGACGGAGCTCCGCCTCCTGCTCCTCCGTAGGGGGGTCACGGGTGGAGGGCCCTGACGTGGGCAGGGGGGAGACTGCCTGCGCCCCCGCCCCCACTGCCATAGCAGACTCCCCAGAAGGAGCAGAACAGTGGAACTTCGGGCCCTGGAATTTGGGGAAAATCATTGGACCATGAGTTGGGGGACAAAGGGGTTGCGCAGAAAAACAAGGGGACGATGGTACAGTTGGCAGGGGGACGAGGGGGATCTTTCCTTCAATCCCTGAGGAGCTCTTCAGGGGCTGCCCTGCAGCGACAAGGCCGTCGCGTACGGGTACGGGGAGCAGGGCGAGGGGGGACCCTGCAGAGGCCTGGACGGCACCAGGGTCAGCAGTGCCCGGTGAGCCACCGGCACCCAAGGAGAACAGGGGGGCCAGCACAGTCTGCGTGGGCACGCCCCAGGAAGGTTCTACACTCCCAGAGGAGGGGTTAAGGCAATTTCCTTGAAAAAGAGATGATATGGGAATTTGAAGATCGGGTTTGCGGATTTGGGGGTTTTCCTTTTCCTGTACAACCTTCAAACTGTCATGGAAGTCCAGCAGTGACGTGTGAGAACTAGCCACAAGGGACCCAAAAAGGGCCTGATGGCTGCACAAGAGGAGGGTCCCCTCCAGGACCTGAGCGCCCCCTGCTGGAGACACCCACAAGTGATTTAGCGACATGTCGCCCTCCAGCGAGACTCCGGGTGCCTGCACGTCCACCTCCACTCCGGCCACGGCCACGGCCACGGCCACGTCGGGGGCCTCAACCGTGGCCTGGGCGCCCTCCACGTCCACTCCGGGGATCCTGACGTCCAGCTGCGGAGCCTTGACGTCCGCCGTGGGCATCTTGACGCTGCCCGTCTTCACCCTGGGGAGGTGGCCCTTGAGTCCAGCTCCCCACTCGGACTGGCCGGCCTCGCCCTCGGGCAGCTGGCCCTCGGGCATGCTCACGCCCACCTGGACAGTCGGGGGGGCCACCTCGGCCGATGGCAGCTGAACGCTGAGGATGGTGGCCTTCTGTTTTCCGTGTCCTGAGTGCTGGTCATGGGTCTCTGGCCTGCTCTGCTGGGTTCTGTCCTGTCCCTCTGCTTCCTCCCTGCGCTTCTCTGGTGTCCACACTCTGAAGCAGGGCATCTTGAGCCTAATGATGTTGATCTTGCCATCTGTGGTGGCCTCGTCCGTGCCTCCCAGATTTCCCGCCCTCTGCTGCCCTGCTCCTGCCCAGTCCAGCCCCTTCCTTTGCTTCTGTTCTCCTACCTCTGCTGCCTGCGCCCCCTCGGCCTCCCTGTCACTGTCTGTTGCCCCCTTGTCCATTGTCGCCCTTGAGTTGAGCCATTCAGTGTCTGTGCCCTGAGTGTGTCCTGCGGTCTCTGCCTGGCGGGACGCATCCTGCACAGACGGCCCGGCTCCTCCTGCCTCCAGCTTGCCCAGCTCTTTGGGGGCAGACTCCCTGCTCTTTCCTGCGGCCTGGCCCCCCGCGTGCTTCCTGCCCATCGTGGCGTCTGCCTGGCCCTTCTGTGCTCTGTCTTTTTTAGGCCGTGCGAGGGCCACAGTCCCCTGTCCTGCCTGGGCCCTGTGTCCGAGGCCGCCCTGTGCTGCTTGCCCGTGTGTGCCTGCTGGGGCCGTGGCCGGGGGTGCCCCCAGGGCCTCATCCTCTCCCACTGCAGGGTCGCCCCAGCCCTCCTCCCAGGGCCCAGCGTCCTCCAGGAGCTGGGCGCGGGGCCCCTGCTGCCCGCCGCGCGCCCCTCTGCCTGCCCTCCCCGAGCCCAGCCTGAGTCTCAGGCTCCGTAGCCGGCCCCCGGGTGGCCTCTCTGCCGGGCACTGGGCCTCCATGTCGGCACTTGTGGGGGACGGGCCCTGGGCCTCGGAGGAGCTGCGGGAGCGCCGGGGCACCAGCTGGCCGATGCTCCCCCCTGGCAGCAACCT
Source organism: Galemys pyrenaicus (assembly GCA_019455555.1). Taxonomy (NCBI): domain Eukaryota; kingdom Metazoa; phylum Chordata; class Mammalia; order Eulipotyphla; family Talpidae; genus Galemys; species Galemys pyrenaicus. The sequence continues at coordinate 20,494,555 of JAGFMF010011747.1, forward strand.
GGGCCAGGAGAGCCGCTCCTTCTGGGGCTGCCGGCCCCTGTCCTGCTGCGGCCGCCCCAGCAGCGTGTCCCGGTCCGAGTCGGTGTCCAGCGTCTGCGCGGGTGTGCCCGGGGGGCCGTCGGGCACCTCCTGCAGCTGGAAGGCAGGGCAGATGTCAGGCCGCTGTGGGCGCGGGCGGCTTGGGCCCGTGGGCTTGGGCCTGTGCAGCCGGGCCCTCACCTGCCTCTTGCTGCCCTTTGGGCCCCGCTGGGTGCCCCTGGGTGGCCAGGCCTCGTCCAGTCTGGCAGGAAGCTTCCGTCTGATCTGGAACTGGACCTTGTAGGGCTCCGAGTACTGGAGAATCTTGAGAGCGTCTTCATATCTGATGTCGTCGAAGAAGATGGTGGCGCTGAGCAGCTGGTCCCCTGGGCGTGGACAGGCCTCGGGTTAGCCCCGCGGTGCCGTCTGTGGCCAGGCCTCCAGGAGCAAGCCGTACAAGGGTGGCCCCAGCAGGAGAGAATCGCAGTGCTTGCCCCAGACCCAGCGCAGGAGCTCCACGCAAGCCCAGACCCTCCCCTCCCTCCCTCCGCCGCGGGCGCGGCACCTTCTCTGAGGTTGAAGAGCTTGGCCGCCGAGGACCCCTTCAGCACATGCTTGATGAACACGCCTTGGCTCCCGCCGCCGGCGACGCTGTAGCCACTGGCCCCCGCCTCTGCCGCTGTCTCCAGCGTCACCTCCGGCGCGTCCTGCGCAGCCGCAGACATGGTGCCCTGAGCCTGTGCCCGAGGGGCCCCGCGCCCGGGCCGCAGGCAGCTCCCGGAATGCGCGTGGAGACCCCCCACTGCGGTGACCGGAGCAGCCGGGTCCCAGCGCCCAGGACCGGCAGCAGGGAGAGCAGTGGGAAGCCCATACCTTGGCGCCGCTTCTGCTCTGGCTGCGCCCCGTGCGGGCCTGGGGGCAGCTGGGCCAGAGCTCCAGAAGGGCTGGGCGGGGCCTGGCCTGGGCGGGGCCTGGCCTGGGCGGGGCCTGGCCTGGGCGGGGCCTGGCCTGGGCGGGGCCTGGCCTGGGCGGGGCCTGGCCTGGGCGGGGCCTGGCCTGGGCGGGGCCTGGCCTGGGCGGGGCCTGGCCTGGGCGGGGCCTGGCCTGGGCGGGGCCTGGCCTGGGCGGGGCCTGGCCTGGGCGGGGCCTGGCCTGGGCGGGGCCTCGAGTCAGCGGAGCCTTGGCGTGCAGGATCCCTTCATGGCCTGGCAGCTTCGGGCAGCGCCCTCTGGCGGGCGTCCTCGGAGTCCCGAGGCTTCTGTGGCCAGAGTGGATGGTGAACCCAGCTCTGCATAGTTGAGGAAACAGCACCAGGCAGCGGCCTGTGCCGGGCTGTGCTCCTCCGCTGGGGCCAGGGTGCGGCCGCCGGGCAGCCAGGGGCAGGCACGCGCCAACCGCACTCCCACCACACCCACCTCCGAGCTGCTCATCCTGGGGAAGGCCTGAGACTCCCCCGAATCGCGCCGCCACCAGGATCTCCGTCTCCCCGAGGAGGCCGGCCTGCCTGACGCGTCACCCTGCAGCCGTGGACAGAGGGTCACTCACCTGCCCCGGCGCAGGGGCCTCCGGGAGGCCGGGGGCCCGCACCACCGGCCACAGCTGTGGGGCACAAGCAGAGCCCCAGAGGATGGGGCCTGGGACTCGGGCTCCTGGAGGGGCTCGGCGGCTGCCCAGCGCCAGCCCCACCACGCCCAGGGCACAGAGCTGGGGGCGCAGGCAGGCGAGGGCAGTGGCCGCAGGGCGCAGCAGGCCTCACACCGCCCCCTCCGCGGGCCCCAACGCCCAGGCATGGGGTCCTGACTGTGGCCCCGGTGGGGTGGGCTCTGCACCGGCCCCAGCCTGCAGCCCATCCAGCGGGCTTACCGGGAGTCCAGCGCCCACGGCCTCGGTCGCGCACTCGTAGACAGGAGAGGAGCCCTGAGGCTGCGGCCGAACCAGCTGGTGCTCAGTCCCTGCGGTCACCTGGCCGGGCAGAAGCAGGCAGCCCTTAGCCCTCGGCCCTGCCCAGCCCAGGGGAGAGCACGCCCCCACTTACCGAGTGGTCTCCCTCCGTGTCCGCATCCGGCTCTTCTGGCTGCAGCTGCCGGCCAGTCCCTGCAGGGGAGGGATGGTCAGCAGAGTGCGGGGCACAGCGGGTGGCAAGCCAGCCTGCGGGGCTGTGCAGCGGCTGGGGCTGGCGTGGGGTGTGGGTGGCTGGGCTCCGTCAGACGGACACGGGGGCAGGAGAGGAGTGTCGCTGGGACACAGGTGCGGGTCACTCCAGTGGGGCCAGCAGCCGCCGTGCGGCCAGGGAGCCCTGAGATGCCCGACACGTGGTGGGAAATGCCTGGCCCGGGCCTGGCCAGCCCCGGGCAGCTGCGTTCCCCAGCCCCTGGCACAAGAGCAGCGTGGCCACCTCCGGCTGGGGCCCAGCGCCATCCCTGCACCTGCCCCTGGACTGGGCTGTGTCCTCCGATCTCCGCTGCCAGCCGTCGACCCCAAGGCCTCCCTGCGGCCCCTGCCGGGGAGCGGGCTGCAGCCACAAGGCGGGCCTGGCACCCCACACTGTCCAGGGCACTGGGCAGCCCCTCCAAGGGGCTCCTGGGAAAGTGGGTGCCCAAGGTGAGCCCGCCACCCCAGCACCCCACAGTCACCCCAAGTAGGGGGCAGGAGCAGCCCGGGGCCCCAGCTCCCCTGGGTCAGACAGCGGGGCAGGCAGAGGGCGGTACTGAGACACAGGTGCCGGGAGCAGGGCCCAGAAGCCAGGGCCGGGCCCGCCGCCCAGTCTGGGGAGGGCAGGGCCGGCTACTGCTGCATGGGGCTGCCCGGGGCCAGCGTGTACACTCCGGCCAGGACATCCAACCACACTCGGGATTTGTACCGTTTCTGAGGAAAAAAATCGAAAGGCAGCATAGAAATGCCGATAAATATGAAACTAGGTGAATTCTGAAGTTTCTCAGCAAACCCCGGAGGGACGCCCTGTCCTGCAGTGGGAGTGGCCGCAGAGCGGCCTTGTGGGGTCGACGAACTGGCCCCAAAGCACCCAGGCCCAGGGAGACGGCAGGTCTCGAGCCAGCGGCTACCTGGCCTTCCGGAGCCCCTGCCCGCCGGCTTGCTGCCCCCACCCAGCGGGAGCCCGGCCCGGTGTTGGCCCACGTGACCCCGAGCTGGGCGGGGCGGCCCACCTGCGGACACATGTCCCGAGACCCGTGCCTGCCTCTGCTGGTTTCCAGCCCAGGTGCCAAGGGAGGCTGAGGGGCCACAGGGGAGCACACGGGGCTTGGGGGGCAGCAGAGGATGCCATGCGGGTGGGGCCTGTTTAGAACCTGCCCCTGTGCAGGGCCAAGGACAGGGCAGCGGCGCCCACACTCCTGGGCCTCGGTTTCCCTCCCCGCCCCAAGGTGAGTGTCCTGTGAGTCACCCACGAGGATGCCGAGGCTGGAGGAGGGTGGGGGCTGGACATAGCCTGGCGAGCCCAAGGGCGCGCCCTGCCGCCAGCAGCCTCGCTGACCAGGGCTGCTCCCTGGACCCCTGAGGCAGGGCAGAGGCGGGTCCTGCCAGGAGCCGCCTGAAGCCCTCCCAGAGCCTGGCCTCCCTTGAGTCAGGGGCCACTGGTGCTTCCCGGCAGGTGGAGGCCGGGGCCAGACAGGCCCGGAAAGGACTGGACCACAGCCACGGGGGCGAGGGCCCCCGGAGAGGGCACGGGCCGGCCGGCAGCAGGGCCTGGGGTGGACACAGCGTGCTGGGAGGGCCCTGGGTAGAAGGCCCCCCAGTAAGGCAGGAACCCCCATATTTGAGAAACTGCACTCCCAAATCTGTTCCAGGAAAGTCTCGTGGCTGTTAAGGGCTACACCCCAAATCTCTTCCAGGGCAGGCTCGTAGGTATCAAGGGCTGCACCCCAAGTCTGTTCCAGGAACGTATTGTGGGTGTTAGGGCTACACACCCCAAATCTGTTCCAAGGCAGGCTTGTAGGTATCAAGGGCTGCACCCCAAATGTCCCCCAGGCACACTCGTGGGTGTCAAGAACTGGGCAAGGAAAGGTGTTGACAACTGGGAGGATACGCCCCAAGCTGGGAACCGACGGGGGAGGCCCAGGCAGCCTGAAGGCCAGCCCCAGTCCCAGGCCACCCCAGGGAGGGGGGCCTCCCCAGGACTGGGAGGTACGCAGGCCATGCTCCCGGGAAGCTGCAGACTCGGAGCCCCGGCACCCCTCCCTCCGGAGCAGGCTGCCCAGCGGGCTGGGCCGCAGAGAGCAGGGCCTGTCGTGGGGCGAGAGTGCCGGCCCTGCCAGCCTCGGGCTGGCCTCGGAGGGGGCAGAGGCAACCCTGTCCCCAGGGCACCAGCCTGCGGAGCCCTGGTCCTGTGGGCCCCTGGCTCAGCCCTGAGCGTGGACTGGGTCCCCACGGCTGGCTGGTCATGGGGGCGATGGCCAGTGGAGCCGAGGCTACGCGGCTGCCCTTCACGAGGGGCTCGGCAGCGGGGGCTGCTGTGGCCGTGCCTTGGCGTGCCCAGAGACCCCCAGCCTGCCCTAGCCCCAGTCCCCCACTCACAGCCTGTGCTGCGGGGAGGCTGCCAGGGCTCTAGGCAGTGGGGTCCCCCGAGGTGGGCGGAGGCCGCTGGCCCACACCAGCTGCGCCGGTGGACTGGACGGGGCGGGGCGGGGCAGGCCGCGTGGGCCAGGTCAAGGGGTATTTGCTGGGGTGACCCCCCACTCTCCATGCATCCCCTGGGCATCTGGGAAAGTCCAGAGGAGGCCCCATGGCAACCGGGCTTCAACAAAACCCAGTGTGCACCCGCTGGCCGTGGGTGCAGACAGCTGGCCCGCAGGCTCACGGCCGCGGGGGCGTCCGCTGGGCAGGGGACCACAGAGGGCCACCGGGTGTGCTCCGGGGTCCAGGGGGCGCCACGGGGGCGGACCCCTCCCCACCCCAGAGCAGCCACGCAGGCACATGTGCCACCTCGCCCGTCCCGCCGGGAGCTTCACGGCCACTGGACAGGCACTTCCCGGCGCAGCACCGAGACCGCGGGCACCCTGTGTGTGCAGACAGTTCTGCCTGGACGGACCGCTGGCCCCTGCCTGGGCTGCCCCAGCCCAGGGCCTGCCTGTCTTCCTGGCCTGGAGCGGCGCTCCCAAGCCCTGTAGCCCCTGCCCCAGGCCCCCATCACCCACCCTCTCTCGCCTCTCCACAGCGGAGGTGCAGGGGCCTGGAGGCTTCCGAGGCTGGCAGGGCCCCCTGCACGCACGAGCAGCTCCAGGCCTGCCCCTCTACCTGTTCTCCCACCAACGGCCCCCGGGCCTGGCCCCGTCATCAGCCTGCCCGCCGCCCAGACCACCCGCTCATCTTGCCGAGCACCGAGTGCCCTGCAAACGGCAAACCGGCACAGGAGACGCGAGGCAGGAGTGGCCAGCAGGGCAGGGCTGCGGAGGCCGGCAGGGCAGAGGGCAGCCCGGCCTCGTGCTGGGGGGGCAGCTGTGCATCCACCGCAGGTGCAGCCTGGCCCCTGCCTGACCTTCCGGCGCCCCATGAGAGGGGCCCTCCAGGTCACCGCCCTGGCCTCAGGGTCAGCCTAGCCGGAGACTGAGACGGCACAGGTGCCCTGGCCAGGGCAACGGGCTGCCAGCTGGACACGGGCTGGCCAGTGGGGGTCCCGGATATGCCACGCCCACCCTGCGCCCCCTTCTGTCCACCCCAGCCCCTCAGACCTGCTGGGTGGTGCGGCGGGCAGCAGCAGGGGCTCTGGCAGAGGGCACAGGGAGGGCAGCCTGCTCACCCCTCGCTCTCCAGGCCACAGGTGCTCCAGCCACTAGCCCTCCGGCCGCGTGGGTGTGACCTCAGGTGGGCGTGGCCTCCTTGTCGGCCCCGCCCCTCAGCCTCTTGGGCTGGGGCCCCAGGCAGGGTAGCTGACAGGAGGGGGAGGATAGCCCCTGGAACCCCTAGACCCAGGGCAACAGGTGGGCCGGCTCCCCACGGCCAGGCAGGAGTCCCGCAGCACAGCTGCACTCCGGGGTATTTATCTGGACCCTGGCCAGGCAACATGGCCCCTCGGTTCCACCGAGTCAGCTGACTGTTGCAGCTGTCCACAGCGCGGGAGCCACCAGGGCCTGAGCAGGTGCCCCCCGCCCCCCGCAGGATGACTGTCCCGCCACCCTCCAGACCCCTGGGCTGACTCTCGGCAGCCCCCACCCCTCAAAGCTCCAGGGGACCAGCAAGGGTTCAAAACCCCCAGAGCCACCTGGCCCCAGAGCTCAGCTGCTGCCACCCTGGCCACCTTGGCTGCCCCTCGCCTGGGATGGAAGTGGACATGGCCCCAGCTGTGCAGGTGGCAGGCCGGCAGGGCCTCAGGAGTGAGCCTGGCTGGCGCAGACCTGCCGCAGCGCCCCAGCGATGGGCGGGCCTAGCTGGCCGTGGCACCCGCACCCCAGTGCGCCCAGGCAGGCCTAGGCGGTGCCAGGGAGGCCCACCCCTCGCAGGGAGGGGCGGGGTCTGGGGTCACTGGGGCAGGGGCACGGCCTGTGCACCAGTGGGGGGCTCCTGGGGCAGCCGAGGGCACAGAGGGAGTCGTGGGGGCCGCCAGAAGTGGCTAAGGGGGGGCAGCATGAGGACCCCATGGGTTCAGAGGCTCCTCCCGGTCCCCCGCCCCCATCCTGAGGAGGGTGCTGGCAGGAGCATGGCTGCTGCACGCCACTTCCCCGGAGCCTGGGGACCAGCCACAGCACCTTGCTGAGTGTGGCCCCTTCACTTGCCAGCTCCACGCCTTGCCCTTGCTGGCCACACCTGTCACAGCAGAGACCCTGGCTCCGCCTGCTCCCCCAGCTTGGGACTCCCTGCTCCTCCCTGCACCACGCAGCCAGCGCCACAGCCGTCTGCAGGGCACTCCTTTCCAGGCCCAGTCCTGCAGGGGCGCCCTGACCCAAGCAGGGAGGGGCCGCCGCGGGGGCCCATTGTGGGCCTGGGAGCATCCAGGGGCAGGAGGGCTGGCCAGCCCTTGGCTGACCCCCACCTGGGCGAGTGGCCCCTGGCTGAAGCCCCACAGGAAGCAGGGGACTGGGGTCAGACACACGGCCTGCCCGTCTCCAGGGCCGGCGCCCAGCCCGTAGCAGGCCGGCCCCGCGGGTGCCTTGCTGGGCCAGAGGACTGGAGCGTGCCCTGGCCCTGCCTCTGGTGGCCGCCGGCATCCTGGCACAATGCGCGCGCAGGAGCCCCCAGACCTCTCTGGAGTGGGGCCGGGGCACCCACCCTCTCGCGCCTGCCCAGCGGCCAGCCACGGGCCCTAGGCCTGCCCACACCAGCCTCCCCTCCCGGCCCAGCTCCATTTTTCCATTTCAGAAAGTGCTTCTGATTATTGAATATTTATTCCGCCGGGCGGGCCTGTAGCTCCCGGGGCAGCAAACGAGAGAAGCGCAGCACCTGGCGAAGCCTCGGCTGCAGGCCTGGTGGACCCTGGGCGCTCAGGCAGCTGCACCCCAGGGCACTGCGCTCCAGCCTGTGTGCAGCTGGGGTGCACCTCCCTCAGAGCTCAGCCCCTTCGTCCCCCAACCCCACCACCGGCCTTGGGCTCCCTTCCCCATGGCCTTGGAACACAGTCCCTGGCGCCTGACCTCTGCCCCGGCCGCACCCCCACCCCAGCACCCACTTGCACCCCCAGACACACACGCCCCAGACACCCAATGCAGACACCCCTAGCACACACCCATACCCCAGGCACAAAGACACCCCACCCCACTCTTCCCCATGCCCCCCAAACTCGCCCACGCCTGCCCCAGGCCCGCTTGCTAGGCTCTGCACAGCCTGGCCCGGCCCCCTCCTGGCCCTTCCTCCAGGAAGTCCTCCCTGCTGCCGGCTCCCGGGTTCCCGGGCGGCAGAAGCGCCCTGAGTCTGCCCTGCCCCTGTGGAGCGGACAGTGGTGGCCCCTGCTCTGAGGGTACACATGTGCAGCCTCCCACGTCTCAGGGCCCCGGGACACAGGGCCCTGGGTCACAGGCCCCCGGGACCCCCACATCGCAAGAGGGCCCGGCGGGAGAGCGTAGCTTTCCACTCCTGTGGGGGTGCAGGCCCCAGTCCCCCACACCCTGCCTGCTGCCTCCACTTCGCCCCCCAGGCAGGAACCCAGGCTCGCCCTGCAACGCTGAAGAGAAGCCGGGCAGGGCCCATGCAGGGCTCCCTCAGGGGGCAGCCACCACTCACTGGGCCGAGGTCCAGAAGCTGCAGGGGCATCGCTACCCCGCCCGACCCCTTGAGCCTGAGGATGCGGCGCCCACCCGCCAGGCCTGACGGCCCGGCTGCAGGCTGGGCACTGGTCCACCCCGGCACGCCGGGCCGCCCCAGCCCGTCCGGGGTTCATGGGGCTGGGCCCGCCTGTCCAGCTCTTTTCCAGCAGGAAAAGAACCAGGAGACTGGCACCAGGAAGCCGCTGCCCGCTGGACGCTGCTGGGCAGGAGCAGGCTGCTCAGGGTGCCTGGCCCAGGGGAGCTGCTGGGAGCCAGGCAGAGGCAGGCTGTCAGAGCCCGTCCCCACAGCCGCGGGCCTGGACCCCAGCCTGGAGCGCCCGCTGACCCGCTTCGGGGGGTCTGTGCTCACACCCTGTGGGTCTCCCACAGAGGGGCGCCATTCCTGCCCTGCTGGGAGGGGCCTGTGGGGGCCTGACTCCTGCCGGGAGCCCCCAATTCCCTTCATGGTGCGCTCTGCACCAGGATCTCCATGAGCCTGGGGGCACCAGGGAAGGGGTGGGGCATTCGGGCCACCCAGGGCGCGCAGCTGCCAGGGGCGAGTGCCCCACAGCCCAGAGGGGCGCTCTGGGGAGGGACCTGCTTCCCTGGGCGTGGCAGCCAGAGCAGGCAGCTGCAAGCACCATGAACTGGTTGGTCCAGCCTGACAGAAGGGCATGGCGAGCTTCCTCGGGGCAGCCGGGGCGCTGGGGCCCAGGGAGGCTGGTGTCACGGGGTCTGCACCAGCACTGCCGAGGTGGCGCCTGCTCGGGCCCGGGGTGTGGGCCCTCACAGCCCGATGCAGGCCCGGCTCTGGGCAGCGGCCACCCAGGGGCTGTCAGCGAGGCTGGTACAGCAGGACAAGTCGACTGGGCTGAAACACCGGGGCGCTGGGGGCTGGAACCTGGTCTCTGGGGTGCCCCGCCTGCAACGGGGGTGCAGAACCTGTGGTCAGAACCCTGGGGGCTCTCACACAGCAGGCCTCCCACAAAAGCCCATGTTGACCCTGCTCCTGGGCAGCAGAGGGCTGCCCCAGGGGGCCAGGAGCAGCCCCAGGGGTGGGCTGGGCAGGGGAGGGGCACAGGCACAGGCCCCCCAGGCAGGGGTGAGGAGTGAGCCCTGGGCCTGTAGTTGGGGAGTCTGGGTGGGTGGCCCTGGGCCAGGAGGGCATCATGTGGGAAAATGCAGGCAGACTAAGGGGCTCCAAGCCCTGCACTCTGGCCCTGTGGTGCAGGCAATGGGGTGTGGGCCAGCCACGGCAAGGAGGGGGTGGGCCTGACCCAGGTGCCATCAGCTCCTGTCTGCTGGCCAGGGCAGGGTGGGCGCGAGGGCACCCAGCTAGGTGAGGGAGGCCAGCTGGGCAGCAGGGCTTTCCACACCACACCTTTGGCCTTGGCCTCGGCACTGGGCAGACAAATTGGATGCAGGAGGCCCGGGGGCTCCTCGGGCGTGCCCAAGCCTGGCCACTCAACCTGCTGACCGGGGGCAGCACCTCCACCCGCGCCTGCTCCTCCCCAAGGAGTAGGGTCCAGCCTGCGCCAATGCAGCAAGGCCCCGCCCCCTGCGGGCAGCTGGCCAGGTGTCCAGGGCGTGGTCAGGCTGCGGCACTACTGACCTGCTGCAAAGCCCGCCCCGCCCCAGCTGCCCCCTGAGGCTGAGACAGGCCCAGAGCAGGCTCAGTGCAGGGACGGACAGCGGAGGCAGCCTGCTTCCTGCCCAGGGTCAAAGGCTTCAAGAGCGGCGCTTGCCACCCCTGGGGTCCCACCCATGGACAACACCTACCCTGCTCTCCCAGTCCAGCCCCGATCAAGCCCAAGATCTGAGGTCCAGTCCCACCATAGCCACCACCTGGCCAGGAATCCAGCCACACCGTGGACTCAGTCCAGCCCGGTCTGGCAGTCTATAGCCATGGCCAAGAGCCCTACCTCCTGGTCCAGCCAGCTACGAGCCCCCCAAAGAGGTGCGAGGCCAGGCCAGGCGGCAGACCCCAAGCGCTGACCTCCTCAGGTGGCCACCTCTAGGGCCAAGACAAGCCCCACGTCCCAGAGCAGGAGACAATGACAAGGGATCAGGAAGGAGTGTGGAAGGAGTGCAGAGCGAGCAGCAGCCAGAGGGATGGGTGATGGGGACAGGTAACAGGCAGGCCTCCGGAGGGAGGCAGTAGCCCCTGAGCAGCACCGAGGCACAGGAGCGCCCGAGCCTGGCCGCCCTGGCCCGCCCCGCGCCCCGCGCCCCGCGCCCCGCGCCCCGCGCCCCGCGCCCCGCGCCTCCGCCCCCGCCCTCCCCGGTCCCCGCCCGCCCTGGCCTCCCCGCCTAGCGCCCATGCGAGCCCACCCGCCGGGAGGGGAGCGGGCTGCAGGCAGGAGGTGCTGCAGGCAGGAGGTGCGCACCGCTGCCGCTGCCGGGGGCTCCGGGCCAGGTGGGCAGCACCACGTGGAAACAGTCGCACATCGCGGCGGTGGCCTTCGCGTCTGGTCGCGGGGCCCGGCTCCGGCAGCCCTGGAGGGCGGGTGCTCGAGCTCCGCTGCCGCCGGCGGCCGGGCTCGGACTGCGGACCGAGTCCACACCCGAGACCCCGCAGCTGGGACCTCGCCCCGCCCGCCCCGGCCTGCGGTCCCCGGTCTCACTCAGCCCATTGGCCGCGCCCGCAGGGCCCCGCCCCAACCCCGGCCTGCCCCGCCCCAGGCCCCGCCCCGGACAGACCCCTGTCCTACCAGGTCACCCCGCCCACCCGCCCGCCCAGCTGCCCTCACACCTCCGAGCCGACCCCGCCCCAGGCCCCAAGCTTGGCCTCGCCCCCGCCCCTGCCTCCATCTGGCTCTTCTGGGTTCAAGTAGACTTTGGGTCCCCCAACAGTAAGGGGTCCCCCGGGGTCCCCAGGTCGACCTGCGCGCCTTTCACCTCCGCAGATGGACTGCCAGTCACAGCTGGAGTGCTGCACCCTGCAGCGGGTGGGGGCCCTGCTCTGCCCGGGGTCTGGGGCAAGTGGGGCCGGGTCCTGAAGGGTCTATGGGGTGGGTGCGGCCCAACTGGCCGGAGGATGGCGGAGCAGGCCCTGGACTGGCACCGTGAGACGATGGGCTGGGCCCCAGATCCCCAGGGCCACGCTCGCTGCGGGCAAGGTGGGGGCCACCGTGGGTGGGTTCTGCTTGGTGTAGAGGAGGAAGAATGCGTGGGGGCCTGGTACTGGGAACCCAAGACCCAGCGAGCACGTGCGCCCGGGAGCATGGTTTTCAGGCTGCAGAGGGGCGAGTCGCATGGACACGGTCACGCACGCGCACACAGCAGACCGCGACACACGTGCATGGACGGCACTGCGCGTGCACACGCCTTCTCTGGGGCAGAAGGACCAGGCAACTCAGGAGGGTCAGTCTAGGAGGGGCGCCTCCCGCTCCCGACGCACAAGCACGCCGCCGGGGCCAGCCCCTGCTCCCAAGACACGCACACGCAGCGTCAGGCACGCGCTCATCTAGGGTCCGCCTCAGCCGCGCGGGACCCGCAGCGCAGCAGCTGCTCACGCTCGCTCCCCAGGGCTCGGGGGCCGCGCGCGCGCGCACGCGCAGAAGGGTGACGCTGCCCGCTTCCCGGCAGCCAGGCCGCAGTGGGCAACCTTCCAGGAAGCCAAGTCAGCCCTGCGCCCCCACTGCCCAGAAAAGCCCCGCGCGGCCGGTGGCTGCCCTGTCCCGGGGCACCATCGTCCAGCGGCCCCCCCACCCCATGTCCTCTGGAGCTGAGCGCGACCGGGCCAGAACCCGCGTCCTTTGTGAGTTGACTGCTGCGGCCTGGGCCGCTCTCGCACAGACCCAGCTGCACCCCGCCCCACTGAGCTTGCGAGGCAGGCAGGCAAGAGCCTGACTGCCCATGGGGAAGCAGGCGGGCCAGGGAGGGTGCGGGAGAAGGGGTGGGGGAGGGGGTCCTGGTTGGCTAGGGCCAGAGCAGGCTGGGGGGACTCTCCCCAGCCACCTCTGCCTGGCCGTGGGGGACGGGGTGGGCTGCAGCTGTCCCCACTGGGGTCTGGCACCCTGCAGCAAGGTTGCTGTGGAGCTGGCTCCCAGCCAGCGTGCACAGCGGGTGTCCGCTCTGAGGCTGAGGGCTGGGCTGCCTGACCCTGCCCACTGCCCGCCTCCGGGACGCCCTTCTGTAGGTAGGGTGTCTTGATGTCTGAGGGAGCTGGCCAGCTAGGGGTACACCTGTGGTGATCACCCCTCACAGTCATGGCGGGGCCGGCGCACCCCACAAAAGTGGCTCCTGCCTCTGCTCCTGGGCCAGCCTGTGGAGCCGTTTCCAGCCGCCTCCTCCCCGGATCTGGCCCCCAGACCCCAGGTGGGACCAGAGCAGGTGCCCGGGGCCATGGGCGCCCACCCGCTCTCCCGTGGAGGTCAGTGGCGCACACAGGCTGGGCTCCCCTGGACGCCCTGCAGCCCTGGCCCTGGCACCTGCTCCAGATGCCAAGCTTGCCGGCCATCTCCCTGAGCTGGAAGCTGGGTGCTGGGGTTTAGGGTGCAGGCGGTGACAGGCCCTGTATCTCCAGATCCTCCCACTCTTTCCAGCAAGTGGAGAAGCCCAGCCTGCTGAGGATTAGGGTCCCTGCCAGAGGGCATGAAGTGGGGGGGCTCTAGGGGTTCCCCAGCTGCCCTTGCCACCACCCCTTTGCATGAAGATGGGGGCAGACGCCAGGACTGCTCTCCCCCAGCACAGGGTCCAATTCAGGCCCAGGGGCTGGCGTTTCCCCACTCACCCCAAGAATTGGGAACTCCAAGAAGCAGAACATCCGAGTGCTTCCTGGGGCCAGACACCCCTGCCCACCACTCTTCCGACATATGGGGTGCCAGGAAGCTGTGGTGCTCTGGGAGGGGTGGAGGCGGGGAGCATCCCCCAGCCACTGGATGGGGTTGGGCCACACTGCACCCCACCCTCCACAGCCCTGGGGGGTCATGGCTCACATCCCACCTCAACAGAGAGTGGCCCCTCTGGCTGTCTGCCCCGCAGGTGAAACTGCCTGCTGCAACCTGCCCCGCCCAGCTGGACTCCAGCCCGCAGCCTGCAGCCGCCCAGCTGGACTCCAGCCCACAGCCTGCAGCCGCCCGCACTGATGCTAACCCGGCTGCTTGGCCAGGCCCTTCCTTGGGGGTCTCGGGAGTGGCTCCCTCACTTCATCTGCATCCAGACACCTGCAGCCCTGGGCTGGTGGCCCCTCCTGTCAGGCCCTGAAGTCACACCAGGCGGAAGCTGGACCCTCTCCCCAGCTCAGAAGCCCTAGCGTGGCCGGGCTGGAGGGGCCTGGTCACAGCCGGGCAGAACAGCCCCTGGGAGGCCGGGCTGCCTACCCTGGCGCCCTCTGCACCAGGGCACAGCCCCTGCCCCATGCCCAGGGCAGCTTCGCAGGCGAGAGCTGGTTGGGCCTCAGTTCCCCACCCTCCGCCCCATCCAGCTCCTGGGTCTGTGAGGGGGCAGTGCAAGTGGGGGCTCCGCCAGGCGGCAGCATCAGGCCCCCACACGCCCCCAGTCCCAGCCAGCACTGCAGCACCCGGAGGACTCTGGAGGCCGCATGCCTGCCGGGCTATCCCAGGAACCTCCGGAGCGGGCCCCGCCCAGGCATTTCCAGAGCCCTGTCTTCCAGTAATGGTGGGGGCGGCCGGGCGGGCAGTGGACCTGGCAGCTGGTCTAGTGGCCAGACAGCCTCTCCCTGGAGACCCCCGGTAAACGGCGGCTCCCACAGTCCAAGGAGAAAAAGTCCATAGGCCCGGACCTCCACGCACCAGAGGGGCACACTCCCTGCCGAGGAACCGGCACGTCTCCGGCCTGGCCAGCCCTGGAAACAGACCGCTGTGTGGAGCCTGGGCCCTGGGCGGCCTGGCCCTCCGCAGCAGGGGCCCCGCAAGGCATCCAGGGCTGCCCGCGGTCCCCAGCCGGTTGGAGCACAGAGCCCTCCCCGGCAGCTGGCAGTGGGCGCTGGCTTGGAGCGGCATGCTGAAGAAAGTGGCTCGGCAGAGCCCAAGTTCTGGGGTGCACTCCTCAGGCCCTCCCCTCCAGGCCTAGCCAGGGCTGCAAGGAGAGCCCCGCTGGGCAGTGATGAGCGAGCACGGGAGGCCCTCCACAGGGACCTGCTGGGCAGCTGAGTGCCGGCGGCCCCGGCAGGTGCCTGTCCACAACTGCAGGACAGGCTGCGACTCTGCAGCTGGACGGCCCCAGAGCGCAGGTAAGGGGCCCCGGCCCCTGGGGCAGCCCGCCCCGCACGCAGCAGACCACAGCCGCTGGCCAGGGGCAGCAGAGTGGGGAGGGCTGCGGGAAGGACTGGCAGTCGGAGGCTGCTCAGGACGAACAGCTGCACCGAGAGCAGTGTCCAGATGGAGGAGGCAGCGACGCGGCAGTGCAGGCTGCGGGTGGCATGGGCCGCCCCTGGAAACAGCTCAAAGATCTAGAGACCAAGTATAAAACATTTAAAAAATATAGCTCAGACACAGCAGACCCAACACACCAGCGTCCAATGGCCGCGCCCGGGGACACAGGTGCCCAGTGGGGGGCTGGCTGGAGCTCAGGCCCCCACCAGGACGCCAGCCACGTGCTCCAGCTCCCCCAGGTCCTGCTGGCAGCCACAGCCGGGAGGCGAGGGGGCCACAGCGGCGAAGGCCTCCAGCCCTTCACTGGGCCCTGCGGTGCCCCCGGCCACCTCCGTCAGCACAGCATCCAGGCCGTAGTAGGCGCCGTCCACGTCTGAGAACAGCTCCCCCACCGAGCCAGGGCCTTTACTCCCCAGTGTTTCAAATATCTGGTCCAGCGACTTCTGGAAGCTTCCTCTGCTTGCTTGAGGGCTGTCCACCTCCTGGAGGCTGCTGGGCAGGTCCCTCGGAGCTGGGTCCTGCTCATGGCCCGGTCCCTCCCATGTCTGGCGACACAGCAGATCTGTGGACAGCAGGCGATCGGGTGGCGCTTGCACCGGGTCGGGGGGAGCCCCCAGCCACCCCGTGCCGTCACGGGCCATCTCCTCCCGGATCTGCCGGACCGTGTTGGCGATGAGGACGGAGCGGCACAGGCTGGGCTCCGCCAGCATGTGGCACAGCTGGAGCTTGACCAGAGACATGTCCAGGAGCGACTGCCGCTGCAGGCCACGGGCGAGGGCGCCCCCTGCCTCAGCTTCGCGGTCCCGGCACTTCCTCTTCAGCCCTCGCGCCAGCATCGCGTCACTGGAACCAAGGAAGACGCTGTCAGTGCAGGCCCGCGGACACCCAGGTGCTGCTGCCCTGCCGCGGGGGCGCCGGTCCAGAGGCCCCGCGCACTTGGCCACCCCTCCCTTGCTGGCAGCTATCGACCCACCAGACTCACTGGGGTGACGGAGGGAAAGGCCAGGCCAAGCCTCACCCGCACCTCCAGTGCCAGCTGGCCACCGTCCCCCACAGGCACGCCCAGCCCCAGGGGCCTCTCAGCTGGGAGGCTCCCCGTGCCTGTCAGGGCCCCAGCCCAGTACTGTTCCCGTGTTCAGGTCACTCTCCAGCCGTGGACAAGGCCCTGCGCGGGCCAGGGCGGCCATGCCAGCACCTCCTCCCGGGGCGCCTCCTGGGGATCAGCCCTCTGCTCCTCTTGCTCCGCAGCGCCACCACCAGTCCACACAGACTATGGGCCCCAGGTGACCCAGAGGGACGCTGAGCAGCAGGGACACGGACCCCCAGGAGGCCTGGCCTGAGGAGGCTCCCTGCAGCCCGTGACCACCAGCACAGGCCCAGCGCAGGGCAGATGCCGCCTGGCCCCACAAGTCCCCGAGTCTGGGCAGTGGGGCTGACACAGACCTGGCACTGACCAGACCCAGGACCACCGCTCGAGGCCACTGCCACGCACCCCAGCAACTCGCCACCGGCCACCCAAGCCTGCTGCGCCAGGCCCCAGCCAGCAGCCACGTGGGAGGCAGTGCTGACAGCCCAGCAGGCTGAAGCGCAGGTGAAGCACGGCCATTGCCTGCCCTCTTCTGCCCAAAGCAGGCTGAGGCCCCCCGGGCCCAGAAAACCGCGCTGGCTAGCACAGGGCTGCGGCTGACTGTATCTGAGTTTTACTGCGAAGGCAGCTTGAGCTCTTAGAGAAGCTTCGTCCAAGCGTACGCGGGCAGTGTGCCACTCCCGCTGGCCTTAAGGGCCTTTGCTCTGCCCTGCCGGCCCAACAGGCCGGCGCCCTGCCCTCCTGGTGCCAGTGCTCTCCTGGCAAACCGTGTACAGGACGTTTCCCTGGTGGTCCGTTTTGGGGAGTCTGCTTTGGAAACGTCCAGCTCAGCGACCCCTAGAAGCTGGCGTCTGTCTGCTCGCCCGCACCTGAGCGGCCGGCCCCTCCTCTGCCCACTCTCCCCTCACACCTCCACTGGTCAGGACGCCCCAGCCAGGCAGAAGGCCAGCTTCAGTCCCCAGGTGGGCACCTGCTTCCTGCCAAGCTGATGGAGAAGCAGGTCACCGTGTGGGCAGGGGAGGCGCGAGATGGACTTCACGTTCCTGAAAGCAATTCAGACCAGGACACAGGGCAGACCCTTGCCCCCCACTGCCTGGGGGCAGCTGCTGAGGAGCCAAGGCGCCCCAGACCCCAGGGCTCCAGGAACAGTGCCCTGCTGGCCCTTCTGCAAGGCCTTGTGTCACCAGCCAAACGCGCTCTTGCCAAAAAGTATCCGTGGCCGCAGCGCCCATCACTCCCGTGCTGCGAGGATTGGCGGTCTCAGGGAAAGCGCACGCACAGCCCCGGCCTGGTGCTGGGCGAAGGCGGGAGGAGGGCCAGCTAAGGGCACTGCTGAGGGCTGCCCGCTTCGGCCCACGAGGGCTGCCGGCCCGGCCCGGAGCAGCAGGAGGCGCCCGCACCGACCTGTTCCAGGAAGGGCTCCGGAGGCGGCGCGGAGCCACCCCTCGCTCGCGGCCCAGCAAGCCCAGCAGCCGGCTCCGCCGAGAAGGGGCGCCCGGCCGCGGGGCAGCCCGCGGAAGCGCGTTTCCGACGAAACGGGCCAGGCCGGCGAGACCCCAGCCTGCGACCCGGCGCCCCCAGCCCGCGCCCACCCAGGGCCGCCTCCCCGCGGGCCGCCGCCCACCTGGCCGCGCGCGCCTCCCGCCGGGGCCGCTGCCCACCCGGGCCCGCCGCCCACCTGGCCGCGCGCGCCTCCCGCCGGGCCCGCCGCCCACCCGGGCCCGCCGCTCACCTGGCCGCGCGTCTCCCGCCGGGGCCGCCGCCCACCCGGGCCCGCCGCTCACCTGGCCGCGCGCGCCTCCCGCCGGGCCC
>JAGFMF010011747.1:20512345-20624760 GCA_019455555.1 Galemys pyrenaicus
CGCCCACCCGGGCCCGCCGCTCACCTGGCCGCGCGCCTCCCGCCGGGGCCGCCGCCCACCCGGGCCCGCCGCTCACCTGGCCGCGCGCCTCCCGCCGGGCCCGCCGCCCACCCGGGCCCGCCGCTCACCTGGCCGCGCGCCTCCCGCCGGGCCCGCCGCCCACCCGGGCCCGCCGCTCACCTGGCCGCGCGCGCCGCCGCCGTGGGAGGGGCCGCGGGCGGGGCGGGGCCTCGCAGCGCCCACAAAGGGTCTCCCGGGCGCCGCCGCCCGCCCGCGGGTTGGCGGGCGCGGGGGGCGGGGCCTCCGATTCAAACCGCGGGCGGGGCCTCGCCGCCAGTTCCCGCGCTGCCGCGCCGGCCGTTGGCGCCGCGCTCGCGCAGCTCCCAGGAGTCTCCGCGCGGGCCCAGCGCGCCTGCGCCGGCTGCCCGGAGACGGGGAAATGGGCGGGGCCCAAGGAAGGGCGGGGCCTGGAGGAGGCGCGGCGAAGTAGGGGGCGGGCGGGCCTCCAGGGCTACGCAGGATGGCGGGAAGCCCAGGAGACGTTTTAAAGTCGTCCCTTTTTGGTGGAAAAGGTCTTAGAGAGCATACAGGCCCTGAGTCACTCGTTCTGGCACCACTTCGAGTGCCCGCGCGGGCCTGGCTGGTGGGGCGGCGGTCTGGGCACCCCGGCCCCGCGGCGCCGGGCGTCCTGGGGACCACAGGTGGGGTACCCACGCGGCGGCAGGTGCTGTCACCAAAAGGTGGGGTTACTGGTGGAACGGGCGTCCGAGAAGACCGAAGCCAGAAGAGGCGCGGGCAGGATCTGAGGGCTGGGGCCGGAGGCGCCATGGATGGGAAGGCCCTGGGCCCCCAGAACAGTTCTGGCGAGGGGCCGCTGTGCCTCTGTCCTGGCAAGGTGGAGGCCACTGGAAGGTCTACAGCAGGGGGACAGGTTCTGAATGAACTCATGGCGGGGGGGGGCGTGGAAAGCCCACAAGCGTGAGCGCACTTACACACGTGTGGTCCTGCAAATAAAGGCAGGGGCGTCCCCGTGGCCTGGCACACAGACGACTTTGATGTCCTGCCAGTGGACACCAGCTCCGGCTGTCCCAGGGCAGGCAGGGCAGCAAAGGAGGGAGAACGCCCCCAGCAGGTGCAAAGCCCGAGACACCCTGCAGACAGAGGCTGCGCCCAGGGCCACAGGACACAGGCAGGCTTGCAGGCTGTCCCCCGAAATGCCCAGCGTCCAGCACCGAACTGGCCGGCAGACCACGGCGGAAGGCCAGAGGTGGCAGGAAAGCAGGGTGTCGGCCCTGGAAACGGCCGCAGATCTTGAAAAGAGCAGTGTATTCAGGAGAGGCGAGGACAAGAAGGAAGACCTGACTTCCTGGAAGAGGGGCGTGACCGCACTGGACGCCTTCCAGGGGACAGGAAGGCCCACTCTGCACCTGCCCCAAGGCGGCGCAACCCTGCGGCTGAGCTCGGAGGGACGCTGACACACGGGCGCGGGCTCCCCTCGGTTGGAACTTCTTCAGATTCCTAAATACACCATCACCGCAATATCGTGATACTAAACACACCGCAAGAGGCCAGGTTTATTCCAGGAGGGAAAGTTGATGCGATGCCCCAAATCACCAGGTCAACAGGACGGAGACAGGAGCCTGGGAATCTCAACGCAGGCCAGCGCCCTCCCACAGAGCGGCTCAGCGGGGCGCGACGAACTCTAGGCCAGCAGGTGCCCAGCGCGTGGTGGGCGCGACCCTCGGCGGGCTCAGCGCCCCCGGGGTGCTGCGCGGGCTCGGGGTACTGCTGAGAAGGCAGGCGTCCGCCGCCGGTAGGGGATGCTGGGCAGTTACGTAGGCTCCCTCTACCGCGCCACGGGGGACGCGCACGGCCAGAACTAGGAGCGAGCGCCTGACCCAGACCCCGCAGCGTACCGGGCCCTGCAGAGGGGCGACGCCCAGGGCGAGGGCGGCCGAGCGCAGGGCTGCCTGTAGGGGGCGCGCTCGCCTCGCTGTCCGCACCAAACTCCCAGCGGGAACTTCGGCGCTGCCCAGCAATTGCGCTGCCCACCCACCCCACCCGCCGCTTGTCGCCGTGCCCCAGCAGCGCCTCCTCCTGCTGCTGGCGCTGCCTGTGAGATGGCGAAGGGAGTGACCGGGCGCTTTGCCCGTGGTTGGGCCGGGGGCAGGCTGGGGGCAAAAAGAAACGAAGGGATAGGGGTGAGGACAGGTCCGGTCATTAGTCCCAGAAGACAAGGATTCAGTGCTGAAGAGCGAGAATTTAGTCGGCTCCTCACGTTCCGGAGGCTATGGGGGGCCAAGGAAGCCCCCCTCCCCTGGCCTCTGGGTGCATGAGGCAGGCAAAGACCCACGCAAGAGTCAGCCAGCCAGACAAGCCAGGTGCGCTCTAGGGGCAGGGCGGACCCGCCGGCTGGCCGCAGGGGCAACCCACGTGGCTCAGTCACCAGCTCAGCTGCGGCCAGGAGGCGCCAGGCTCACCTGGGTGCCCGCAGGGTCAGGGAGCCTCTGCCCACCCCACTGCGCAGAGGGGAGTGGCCTCTGGACCGAGCAGACTCCTCCAGCCTTGGGAGCCCCTTCCCCAGATAAAACTTTCGCCCAAAAAGTCCTACTGCGGGGGATGGGTATGCTTTTCTCCCTACAGCGGCAGCCCAAGCCCAAGGTTCCAATGGGGTCTGGATTCTGGGGCGCCTCTCCCTGGCTTCCAGATGCCAGCTGTGCGCTGGACTTTCCAGGGTGGGGGCTCTTCCTTCTGTAGGGCCAGCCCCCACCCTCAGACCACTTTTAACCCTAACTCCGGGAAAAGCCCCATCAGCTGACAGCGTCACACTTGAGGGTTGGAGCTTGGACTTCAGAATTCTGGGGGGCTCAGTTCGGTCCACCCAGACCTGGAGAGAGATGGGCGGAGGCAGTGCAGCCTGAGCAAGGCCGCTGTATGAGCTTGCCAGGGGAAGACCACCGCCACGGACTGGATGAAAATTACTGGTGAACCCCAAAAGCAGCAGCACAGTGGATGCGCCCAGGGGTCTGCAGGCACCAGCCTGGACAGAACGGGTAGGGCAGTCACCGCAGTCAGCAACGGGAGGCCGATGGGAAGGGAGTGGAGCTTGAGCGGGTGGGGGACCAGGCCCCGTGGCCCGGGCAGGGGATAGTGCTGGGTGCATCTTATCCCCTCAGCTAGGGCCCACTGCCCCCACCTCAGACTCCTGGGGACACCCCCCAGGGGGACACTCGATCATCTCCCCCTCCTTCCTGCGCTTGCAGACCCAGCTCTTTGCAGAGGTAAAGATGGGAGGGGCGCGAGGGAGCCCTTTCTTTGCTCCTGCTGACTTTCCTCCTTCTGTCCCCTGTGCCTGAGCCTGTGGCTGTGACCCTGCTTGACGGAGGGGGGACTGGGCGCCGCGTGGGGAGCCTCACCCTGCCCCCTGACAGCCACAGTGACCCGATGCTGGCAGCTGCCTGGGGCCCGCCAGCTGGAGCCCTGGAGATGCACGTCTAGGCCTTGCCCGCTGCCGCTGACAGCTCGGGCCCCCCAGTCAGCCAGGCCTTGCACCCCTCCCAGCAGGCAGCCTGCATGGGGTGCCCCTCAGGCACAGCGGGTGTGCGGCAGGGCCTGGGATGCTGCCCTCCTCAGTGGTGGAGGCTTGGCCTGTGTAACAGGCCGCCTTTGGGGGCCGTCAGCTGAGCACATGTCTGCCAGCCCCCATGGGAGCTGCCAGTGGCCCCAGCGCCTCAGTTACTTACCAGGCACCTGTTACCTCCTCTGGTGTTACCCAGACCTGGTAGCCTCAGCTGGGGAGCAGCAGCTGCAGTGCTGGTCTCTCCCTGTGGCTCCACTACAAGTCAGTTGTGGCAGTTGCTCCTCAGAGCCCATATATGTAACAGTGTACTTCCTGGATTGTGGAATGGACCAAACAGGTGCAAGCTATGAGCTGATTGGTGCTAAATGGGCCAATCAGCCACAGGATTGAAAAATGGTCCATTCAGACTTGTGCGTGGGGCACCCTGATAGAGGATATAAGCCAGGGTTGGAGGGCCCTGAGGAGAGATGAAGCCACAGCCTGAGGAGGTGAGGAAGAGAGGGAAGAAGAGAGGCCACACCAGCTCCTAAGGAAGAAGGGGAAGACTCCTGGCCTCTGAAGGAGAAGGAAGCAGCTGCCCTCCGAGGGGGAGAAGCCAACCCTGTCAGATGGGGCCTCAGTCCTCTGACAGGGCCTGACAGGACCCAGAGGCCCGGCTGGCGTCGCCAAGAGCTGCTTGTGCTGGTGTCGCCAATGACTTACAGAGCTGTGGACACTGGTGTCTCTGACGCCGCCTCTGTGGGCCAGTAGTGGCCATCACATGTCCAGCACTCCTGGTGACTGGTGGTGACCATCACTGTCCACACTCCTAGTGACCAGCACTCGTGGTGACCATCATTACTGGCCAGCACTGGCCAGCTTTGTAGACAGGTAACCAGCACTCTGCTTGTACTTCTGGTGGACACTGGGTGAGGCAGCCGCCACGTGCGGCCCAGTGGGCTCTTTGTGTCCTGTCTGTAGGATCAGCCCCAGGGTGTGGTCCGCCTCCGGCGGTTGCTGCAAGTGAGACCCTCACCGGGGGCCGTCCCCTGTCGGGCCCTGCCCTGTGGTCGGTTCGAGCCCACAGGTCCCTGTTGTGTGGGTCTGTCCTGCTACAGCCCTTGCTTTTGGGTTTTGGCCCTTTGGGGCTTTTTGGCGGCTCTCAGGGCCTGGGCAGGTGGGCAGCTGCTCCATCCTCCCATCCTCCTCCTGCCCTGACCGTCCCTGTTTCAGAAGAATTGTCTTTAATGAGGCTGTAGCTCGTGGACATGCTGTAATATGCTCTGGGGGTGCCAGACAGGAGTGCGGGGGCCCCCGAGACTCGACATCTGCAAAACAGCTCAGCAGAGTCTGTTCCTGTGGGTGACGCTGCCTGCTCACCCAAGCGGGCCGGGCCCGGGGCCGGGCGGTGGGCGCCCCCCGCCTGTCTGTGCTTGTTCCTAGGAGCCTGGGGCATCGGCCTGAGCCCTTCCACCCCGGCAGTGGTCATAGGCCTGGCTCTGCTGGGCTCGGCCCTGCCTCCAGCACCCCACTCCAGGGGGGTCCCCTGCCCCCTGCGCCACCTGATGCCACCCCCGTCCCAGGTTTCCCTAGACGCTCACAGAGGACATGGCCACCTGTCCCTGCTGCCGTGACAGGCCTGGGCCCTCAGTGTCCTCTCTCCCTCTTAGACCCAGCTCTTGGCTGGGGGGCTGGTGCTGTGTGATCCCGACAGCTGGAGCACCCCTGGCGTTAGTGTCCCGCTCAGGTGTGCCCTGGACGCGGTTGCCTCCATGGCCACAGGATGCACAGCATTAGCTGTCCCTTCAGGCGCCGTCACCTGGCACAGGGAAGGCATGTCGGTGTCACTCACTCTCTGAGGCGCCTCCTGGTTTATTCCGGGGAAGAAATGGAGGTGCGGGAGTTATGCCTCCTCCCCAGGAGCTGCAGTCGGGGCCCAGGGCCCGTGCGGTGGCATCTTTGAATTCAGGGCCTGCCTGTGGCCTTGACAGTCAGGCCGCCCCCAGCGAGAGGCCCTGGGCGCCACCAGGGCCGGGCGGCCCCCAAGCTCCTTGGGCCGCTGGCCTGTGTGGCCACCCTGGCTGGCCTGCAGGCCACATCCCCCACCTTACTGTTGAGTTCACCAACACAGAGGGAGCCCGGGACCCGGGCCAGCACGCACCCCAGGCCGCCACCTGCGGCATGTCCAGAGCAGCATCACCTGCGAGGTCCCCGGCGGGAGCCATGACAACGCCCAGGCCCGGCTGGGGCCCTGCTGTCCAGTGAAGCGGTGTCTGCAGCCACCACCATGCACTCAGGTCCCCCCGTGTCCCCTTCCCACCACCTCAGATACTGCCCGGGATGCAGGCCCCCAGCTACCCGACCACCGCCAGGCCCGCGGTTCTACACGGCGCCCGGAGGAGGGCAGCCTGCTGGCCTGGCGCGTCGGAGGAACTGGCTGCTGGCTTCAGTGCTCGGACCGTCGGTGCTGATACGTGGCAGCCAGGCGGGCAGGCGCGGGGCCGTGTCCCCGGGGCCGGGGGCCTGGCAGTGAGCCCCTGGCGCCCCCTCCTCAGCCTGGCCTGGAGACGGCACTGGGCGCCCCGCAGGGCTTGGACAGGACGGTGGGCCTCACTGGGCTGCCCCTCCCACTGGGCCATGGAGTCGCGGTGTGTGCGCTCGGGAGGGGCAGGTGCAGCCTCTGGGCACTGCCCGCCTCCTTGTAGCCCCCTGACCTGCGAAGCCCCCGCCAGTGGCGGGACCAGACGCGGGGGGAGGCGGGCCTGGTTCAGGAGACACAGTCCTGAGGCCACCTGGCTGTTGGGGAGAGTGTGGGAAGGCGGGAGCCAGCCCTGGGTGCCCGCACCCCCTCCCCTGCCAGCCTGAGCAGGCTCCCCTGTGCCCCTCCTGCTGACTGAGTCCTGGCCCCTCAGCAGCCCTCTGCCAGGGGGGACATCAGTGTCCCCATCCCCTGCCCCCTAAAGCCTCAGACTGTCCCCAGAACTCCGGCCCAGCACCTTTCCTGCCCAGGACACGGTCCCGGCGAGAAGTCCCTCTCCAGCGGGGCTGTCCAGGACCTGTGCGGGGACGCCAGGGGTGGGCGAAGCCTTGCACCTGGGAGGGGAGGGGGCTGACACCTGTGTCTGCTTTTATTTCTTAATCGCGAACTTATCCTACACGTATCTGTGCAGCATGGCGCCGAACAAAAATGTGGCGGAAAGGAGGACGTCGCTTAGCACAGCTAGGCAAGGTGCACGCACGAGTGGGCTTCCCAGTGGGGTGCAGGGGCAGCTCCCGACCCACCCACTGGGGACACAAGGCAGCCCTGCTGGTGCATGTCTGCCTCGGCTGCCCCTCCGGCTCCCAGGGTGCCAGTCTAGATCGCGGTGGAGGAACAAGCTGTGGTCTGGGCTCCCCAGCACACCCGGCGGGGCGCGGGGCCGCGGGGCAGGGGCACCTGCAGACCTGCTCGGCCCAGGGCCCTGCTCGTGGTTGGGCTCCCCCAGGCCCACGGCCACACACTCGCAGGCCCAGGGGCAAGGCTCAGCAGGGCTCCTCCTGGAGGGCGCTCAGTGAGGCCCACGAGCCCTGCCGGGCCCCGGGGAGTGCACAGCCATGGGGAACGAGCAGCCGTCCGTGGACAGCGTGGGCAACCGCGGCTCCTCCAAGTCCTTGGAGGCCCCGAGCCGGCTGGAGTCGGTCCTGCTGGGCCAGCATTTCCAGCCGAGGAAGCCGAAGTCCCCGTGCAGCCAGGGCTCCATGACCAGCATGTAGATGATGGGGTCGGCCACGCTGTTGACCGTGCACAGGCACAGGAAGACCACGGAAGGCGTGTAGAACTCACCCTCCAGGTTGCACATGGTGGTCATGTTGCCCTGGAAGTAGGAGAAGCTGGCGGCCCTGGCCAGCAGCACCACGTGGTAGGGCGCGAAGCAGAGCAGGAAGATGGCCACGACCACCGTGAGCACGCGCTTTATCCGGGTCTTCTGGGCCGCGCACAGGCTCGTGCTCAGCTTGATGCTCCTGAAGACCTTCCAGTTGGTGAAGGCGATGACGGACAGCGGCACGGCGAAGCCCCAGGCGAAGCGCGAGTAGTAGTAGCCAGCGGTCCTTTTGTTGATCGGCACCGACTCGAAGCACCTGGTCTCTGTTTTCGCCGTGAACACCGGCAAGTGGATGATGCCGACCAGGACAAAGACCGTGGCAGAGACCAGGACGGCCGCCTTCTGGTGACGGTATGCGCGGCTCTTCAGCGGGTACGCCACGGCCATGAAGCGGTCACAGGAGACGCAGCACAGGAAGAGGATGCTGACGTAGATGTTGCAGAAGAAGATGTAGGCAGTGACCTTGCAGCTCCAGTCGCCCAGAGCCCAGTTGTGGTTGTTCCGGATGTACACGATCCAGAGCGGCAGGGTGCTGGCGTACAGCAGCTCGCACACCGCCAGGCAGAAGAGGTAGATGGCCAGCACGTTGCCATGCAGTGCTTGCAGCAGCGTCAGCCACGCCGTCACGCAGTTGGCCGGCAGCGCCAGCGCGCACACAGAGCCGTAGACGCTCGTCAGGAGCACCGTGCTGCGGTTGTAGGGCATGCTATCCCCGCAGGCACGCTCCAGCCCTGCGGGACAGACAAGAGTGAGGGCGAGAGCGAGGTCCCTGGAGTCACCTGGCCTGGAGGGGACTTGAGGCGCCATGAAGGGATGAGACCTGTGGTAACTGCAGCCAGGACGCAGCCGCCACTGGGCTTCCAAGTGACCCCGACGTCACTCCTCTCGCCTGGCGGTGGCCGCGTGGACACAGAACTCCGGCTGGGCCACCCAGAGCACTTGTGACGCGCTGAGGCCTTTTACAGACGCGCCCCGCAGCGCTGGGGCAGCCCCCGCGGCAGCGAGCGCGCCTGTCACCCCACGGGGCACGGCCGTCGTCCACCGGCGACTGCCGCGGGGGGTGGTCTCCAGCCCGTGCGATGGAGGACTGCCGCGGCCTGTCGCCGTTGCCTCGAGGGTGTGTGCGTGGCCTGCCGTCAGCTGTCGCGTCTGCACTTGAAGTGGCTGTGACGCGAGCCTGCGTCGGGACGTCCGGCAGGCGTCAGGCCCGGCCGGGGCTCCGCGTCCCACCCCCCTGTGTGGACACAGGAGGCCACGCACGAGGGGCGGTGAGGCCACAGCGGGATGGCCTGGCTTGGCCGTAGACAGTGAGCTGAGCGCCGCTCGCCCAGGCAGCCCCGAGATGACTGGGCCCTGGCGGCCGAGAGGGAGGTGGGGGGGCGGGGCTCACTGGGGCTTCAGGGCGCCCCCCACTCACGGGCTGGGGGTAGAGGGCCGCGAGGGCGGCCATGGGGCAGGGCCGGGGGCCAGCGACGGGCATCGTGGTTGCCGGCTGCGAGCTGTGGCTCTGCAGCCGCCCTGTGGCTTTGCCTTCAGGGTTTTTCCTGACGACTTCGCAGAGCTCGGGGCGGCACCGGCCCCGCCAGGCCGGTCTGCACCGCCCACACATGCACGCGCCACCAGCCGGACACTGACCGCCACACCTGGGCCCTGGGGCGGGCTCTGCCACTTGAGGGGCTGCTCCCGCACAGCCCACGCGTCTGGCTACTGGGAAGGGGATGTGAGCCGGAGGAGGGGCGGGGATGTCCAGGGCCCCGGGCGCCATGCTTGCCTACAGCCTCGGGAGAAACGGGGCGCCCGCCCGGCGCCTTCGGGCCCCGGCCTCAATGTCCTCTGGGCCCCAGGCCTGGCCCTCCGGGGAGTGGGGGCTGGGCACCCCCGGGGTTGTCTCAGGGATGTTTTGACTTGAGAGTTCTACGCCGGACACTCAGCTTTGAGGTGATCGTGAGGCGACGTGCGTGGGCCCAGCTCCCGGGCTCCCTTACATACGCGGCACCACGGCCGGGGCTCACCTGCCATCCTGCGCCTCCCCGTCAAGGTGGGGGCACGGGGGCCTCCCAGCACACGCCTGCCCAGCCCGTCCAGGGTCCAGAGCGACCTGCAGGAAGAGCCAGATAAACCCGCTCAGGGAGGCCGGAGCAGGCCCCAGTGAGCGGCTGACGGGGGAGTCCTGGCCGGCAGGCACTGTCCTGTGGGCACGAGAGCTGCAGACAGAGGCCACCGTGGAGCAGGCGCCCCTGTGTGGGCTGCAGCCCAGGCTTCTGGGGTGGCGGAGGCTCAGTGGGACGACACAGGAGGACACAGCTGCAGGCCCACAGCGGCCCCCAGGTGGCCTCTGCCCCAGCAGTCCTGAACAGCAGACTCGGAGTCTGCCCTCGGCCTCCAGCTGCCCTGTGCAGCCCGCCTGGCCGGCCCTGCGCCCGCCTCGGCCGCCCCGCTCTACCCGACCACACCACAGCCTGGCACTTTCTCAGGCTGACGGCCGTGAGCAGAAACCCCCAGAAGAGAGCAAATTCGCTCCCCGAAATACAAAGGCACTCTGCCCCCCTTGCTCGCAGAGGCTGGCACAGGTCCAAGGCACCCGTCTGCCCTGTGCACGCCGCGACGCGCCAGGGGTGCCTGCTCCGCAGCGTGGCCCCAGCTGGCCCGCGTGCTGGCCGTCCACGCGCCCTGACCGGGAGCCTCCCCTGGAGAAACGGCCACCGACCGCCTGGGGCCCGCGCGCCGGCTGCTGCCCGCCCCAACAGGCCGGGCTGCAGCCAGCGAGCAGCCAGCAGCACGGCGCCCAGGCCTGCCGGCTCTGTCCCCTCCCGAAGCGGCCCTCAGCACACTGACCCCCGAGAGGCCTGGGGCAGGGCTCCGCGCCTCAGCCACCCAGACGGTGCCCGGAAACGGGCCTGCGCCCCCTTTCTTGCAGGCAGGTCCGTGTCTCGTAGAGGGACCCTCGCGACCTGGTGCTCCTCCCCGGTGGGCAGAGCCGGGGCTGTGTCCTCCTGGAGACGGCTGCCTGGACTGTCCCAGGCCACCAGCTGCCTCCAAGCACCGTGTCCCCTGAGGAAGGGCGTCCAGCGACGGCTCTGCGGGCCTGTCCCCGCCCGGGTCAGCCCCTGCAGGCGGCACAGGCAGCCCCAAGAGGAGCAAGGAGAAGGGCCCCGGCCGGCCGGCCAGGAGCAGCGCGTGGGCCGCCGACACTGAGAGGCACGGGGCCCAGCATGAGAGACAGACCCTGGCCCCCCGCTGGGGTGCGGGAGCCCCACGTCTGGGGCCAGGAAGCAGGCTGTGGGGACCCCCCACAGGAGCGTGGGCCCACCACCAGCCTGAGGCTGCTTCCAACATCAGCGGCCACTTGAGCTTTTTGGAAAGATGGGGCTGCCCCCTCCAGAGCCACAGGCACAGAGGGGTCTGGAAAGTGCTTCTGCAGAAGCGGAGGGGGCGGCCCGCCAGGGGCCTGCTGGACAGAGGGGCGAGCGGGGGCCCGGGGCCCGAGAGAACCTGCAGCCACCGCCAGGCCCAGGGCCAAACCACCAGAGCTGGGGCCCAGGAGGACGTAGCCCGCCAGGACGGCCGGCTGGCCCTGGCCCTACTTCCCGGCAGCCACTGAGTGCCGGCTCCACCTCGGCCCAGCCGTGGGCCTCCCAACAGGGAGCCCGCCCCACCCTTGCCGCCACCACTTCTGCTTCCTCACAGGCCCCCCTTCCTGTGCCACCTCCCTGTGCCTGCCCCTGCCACGCTCCCAGGTCCTGCAGCACCCTAGGGTGCTGGCGGGGACACCCAGCCTTGGGGCGGGCGGTGTGTGAGCCTCCCGCTGGGCCAGGTGGCGGGCCCTGAGCCCCGGCCTCGAGGGCCCACGCGGTGGGGAAGGCTGTGCCAGGTGGGTGCGGGACCCGGGGCTGGAGGGAGGGCGCCTGGCAGCAGCTCCCTGTCCCATCCACAACCGCGCGCCCCGCACCCACGCCCCAGGGCAGTGCCCGCCCCCACCCCCTGCCCCGCGGTAAAGCCCTGGACAGCCGGCAGCCGCGCAGAGCCCACGCACTCACCACTCACGGTCCCAGGGCCCCGGCCTCCCTCGGCTGCAGGCTGCGGGCGCGGTCAGGAAGTCCCAGGTCCTCGCGCCTTCTCACAGCCCCACAGGGCAACGAGGGGACAGCCCAGGTCTGGGGTGTTGGCTGCGGGAGACCCTGCTATCACCTTCGGGTGTTAGGACACTGGGCGGGGCCAGTCAGCTCCTCCCCGGGCAGGCGGGGGTGGGGACACAGAGCAAGGGCGCCCAGGCAGGGGAGCCAAGCCCCACACCTGTGCACCTGCAGCCTTGCCCCCTGCCCCCGGGGCTGCACCCTGCTGGGGGCACAGGCTTGACCCCCACCTCTGAGCCCAGGGCAGGGGTGACGTGTATGTGGGTCTCCACGGCCCCAGGTGGGCGCTGGTGTCCTTCTGGGGTGCCAGCCTCTGCGAGACCAGCCTGGACCCAAAGGGAACAGGCACCGGCTCGCAGCCCCACCTCCCCCGCACCCTGCCCAACAGCTGGTCTTGGCTTGCGGGGAGACAGCGGGTCAGGGGGCGCAACGGCTCCCCCGCGCAGCCTGACAGCCCTGGTTCTTCCAGCCCGGGGACCGGTGGGGCCCACGCTCCTGGGGAGGATTGTGGCCGGCACTGAGCAGGAACAGACGACGGGGCGCCAAACAGCTGTAGCCCTGGCTCCCACAGCCCCACGGGGGGGCCCTCGCCTTCACGAGCGAGACTCACCGCCCGGGCGCCCCCACAGGCTGCTGCCCTGTGCCCGCAGCTCTGGCGAGTGACCCTGCAGGCTGCCTCACCCTCAGGCAACGGCTCCGGGCCGGCGCCCCGGGGACGCTGGCCCAGGCCCAGGCCAGGCCGCTGCCGGGCAGGACGCCTGGCACTTAGGTGGCCCGGCTCACGGCCACCCCACTGCACCCCACCCACGGCCCGTGGCCCCCCCACCCACTGAGAGCGCCTGCCTGGCCACTGTCCCTCGGGCCCGCTGCCCCTGGGGTGTGAGTGTTGGGGCCTCTGGCAGGGCTGGAGCTGAGGGAGTGGGGTCCCCCGCTCGCCTGCCCACCAGCGACCGGTCCTGGCGCGGTGTGCAGCCCTCCACCCACCTGCAGCTGGCTGTCCCCGCGTGGGGGCCCGGAGCCCCCAGAGGAGGCCAGCTGTCTCTGTGGTTCCCTGCTTCCTGGGGCAGAGGCTGTGACCCTAAAAAGTTTCTGTATCTCCCCAGGCTGAGCTCATCACTTCTTGGCAAGGAAACTGCTCGTCATTTTTTTTCCTTTGAAGATTTACTTACTTGTGCTATAAGCACTGGGGTACAGGCCAGAGGTGTGGGGGTGCAAGGACTCTCCAGAGACAGTGGGGAGCAGAACAGGCAGATCCACTGAAACCCACTGCTGAGGGGGCAGCGGGGAGACAGGAGAGGTCTGCTGCGCCCTGTGGTCCCTCCCTGGCCGGGATCGGACTCGCCCTGCAGGGGCTGCAGATGCTTCGTGGTGCTGAGCCTTAACCCTGCGCCCCCAGGGAGGGCCCAGCTGCTCATTTAAACACTCCACACTCAAGTTCACCTGCTCCTGGGTCTGGGGTGCAGAAGGGTCCCTCCTGCCTGGGCCCTACCTGGCCCTTCCAGAACCCCCCAAGTCAGGCGCAGAAGGGCCGGGGGGACCCCTCACCCAGGGCCGAGCCAGGGCCTCCGGGGGCCGCAGAGCAACCTCCCCGCCCAGGGCTCCAGTGTGGCCAGGGAGGGTGCTCCCGGCAGCCGCCCAGGCCCTCCCTGTCCCGCGGAGCAGAACCTCCGCTCGCGCGCCACCACCTGCTCCTCGGCCCACGTCTGCTCGCCGTGGCCTGAGGGGTCGGCGTCCCTCCTCGTCCCGCCCGGGGGCTCGCACGCGTGCGGACGGGCCCCACGGGCTGCCCTGCCCCGCCAGTGCTCACTCCCGCCCATGTGGGTGACCGGTGGCCGCCGCTGTGAGCAGGGGGCCAAATGCGTGGTGTCCAGCGGGCCGACTCCTGTGCCTGGGGCCGAGCGCACGTGGTGGGGGCGGGCCGGGGCCTCCGGGCCTCCCCACGGAGCAGACCAAGGTCCCCGGTGCCTCCGGAAGGGACTTTGGGGCAGTTTGAGAGAGGAGTGGGAGGAGGGGACTTTTGAGAAGTGCTGACCCAGAGCGGAGTGATTCTGAAACCGGGCCCCCGCCCTCGAGTTCCTCTCACGCCCTGCACTGAGTCAGGCGCAGTCTGGGCAGGTGTGGGGTCCCATGGGCCAGGCGGGCTGCCATGCCTGTGGTCCGCTGGCCTCTCCTGCCTCGGACGTGGGGCCGGGGACAGCTGAGGACCCCGGGCCGCTCAGTGTGGGCCTGTGCCCAGCTTGGGCACCCACAGCCACTGCATGTCCCACCAGGCAGGCGTGGAGAGGGGCGCTCAGCGGCCCCGGGCGAGGTTGGCCCTGGGAGGAGGCAGGGCATCCCCGAGGCCTGGGAAGGAGGCTGGACTGGGGAGCTGTGACTCACAGGAGCCAGCCCCAGGCCTCGGGCAGAACGGGGGGCCCCGGGCACAACTGGGGGCTCCTGGGCCTTGGGCAGAAGGGGGGGCCCCCGGGCCTCAGGCAGAATGGGGAGGCTCCTGGGCCCCAGGTGGCCCAGAAGGGCCCTGGCCCTTCCTGGGAGAACCGGCCCACCCAGGGACAGCGCATATGTCTGGCATTTGAGGGGGACCCACAGCACTTCTGGAGACGCCCAGCGACCCTGGGGGTGCTGCAGCCCCATGGTCAGCTGCATCTGGCCGGGGCACCGGAGGGCAGGGGCCGTGCTGGCTCTTCCCCAGTGACCGACCCCCGCCCTGCGAGGGCTGGGCTGCTGTGCTGGCCCCGTGTGGGCGCGGCCGGTGGGGCCTGTCTGCACTGGCTGAATGTCCAGTCGCCACATGGCCAGGAGGCCCTGTGCAGGGGGCCGTGGTAACAGGAGGACAGCATCTGGGTGCGGACGTGCAGGGACCAGAGATCCCGAAGGCGCCACGGAAGATGGTCAGGGGCTCGTGGCTCGCCAAGGGGGACATGGCCCGAGGCTGCCAGGCCGGGCTGCCGGGGCCCAGGACAGGCGAGCCGGCACGTGAGCCCAGCGGCCACTGTTGGCTGAGGCCTGCAGCGCCTGCGTGGAAACAGGCAGCGAGGCCCGGCCCGGCCCAGGGCCCGCGGAGGCGCCTGCTCCCCCACTCCTGGCCCGGCGCCCGACCCGCCGCGTGGCCTGAGCCCGACAGCTCCTCGGAGCCTGCGGGGCCCTCGTGGCAGGCGCCCGCGTGATCCAGCACCTGTCCCCAGCGTGTGCGTGGAAGCAGAAGTGTCGGAGGGAACTGGGTGCTGCGGGGAGCTGGGTCCCCGGCCCCAGCAGCGGAACCGGAGAATGGCCGCGTGGAAAAACACCGGCTGACGTGGCGCCACAGGAAGCCTCTGGTTTCCTCTGCAGGCTGTGGGGCTCCACGCTGCAGCTGGGGCGCGGCCCAGGCAGGCAGAGAGACGGCCTGCGGTCAGCGGGCCTCACTGGGGACCCCGCCCTGGGGCACTGGCAGGACGTGGGCAGCAGGACACCTCCCGTGGTGTGGAGACTGCCCCTGGCCTGTGCCTGGGGCATGCGGGGCAGCGGTGTCTGCAAAGGCTGTGACTGGCGAGGCCCCAGGGGCAGCAAGGCACGTGCGAGCAGGGCCTGTGCGTGCGAGGCCCACCCACAGTCTGGAGCCACTTTCCCAGGCCGGAGCTGCCCGCTTCCTGCCCCGTCTGTCACCTCCCAGGTTGGGCCCCACCCTCCCTGGGAGGTACAGCCCACACCTGCCAGACCCTAGTATGCCCCGCTCCCTGAGGGGCCCCTCGCCCCAGGCGGACCACAACGCTCTCTTGGCAGGGCAGCTCACTCAGGCCGGCCACAGACAGACACTGACTCTAGACGGCCGTGCTCCGGCCCTCAGGCGGGCTGCCAGCCACTCTGGGAGCACAGGTGGGCACCTGCAGGGCCTGGGCCGCTCGGCG
This sequence comes from Galemys pyrenaicus, assembly GCA_019455555.1. NCBI lineage: Eukaryota > Metazoa > Chordata > Mammalia > Eulipotyphla > Talpidae > Galemys > Galemys pyrenaicus. The sequence continues at coordinate 20,527,788 of JAGFMF010011747.1, forward strand.
GGAAGGTGACGGGGAGGTGGAGCTGCGCGGAGCAGGGACCCCGGCTTGGACCCCCAGCCATGCCAGCCGAGGAAGCTTCCTTCCCCAGAGCCTGCCCTGGGCCTGGCCCCTCGTGGCCTCTCCTCAGCTGGCTGGGCTGGGAGGACGGGGCGGGGTGTCCATCCTGCACTAGGATGAGGAGTCCCTTAGCCACGTAGGGGCGCTGAGCTCCCTGTGAACTTCAGGTGGGGCTTGTCTCTCCACGTGGCCGCGGAAGGGGCCCATCTGTGCTGGCCAGTCCCCACTCTTGCCCATGCAGAGCGGGCGTCACGCTTGCCGTCCACCTCAGTTTTTGAAGCCATGGTCCCGTGCCCACCACTCTCCCTCCTGGTGAGTCCACCTAGGGACTTCATGGTCTGCGGCCTTTGAGGGCCATCTCTGCAGCTCTGCTGCCCGGTCACGCTTGGCGCCTCGAAGCGAGGCCGCTGCCGGCCAGGCCAGCAACGGGGCCGCTGCCGGCCTCAGCCCCAAGAGCTCCGGCACAGCCTTCAGCCCTCTGCACAGAAGCTCGCGTCATCTGCAAGCAGATCACGTTGCTTCTTCCTTCCAGGGTCAGCAAAATAACCCTGTTGGGTGGGGCTAGGCTGAGGCCGAGCTGGAGGGGGCCGGCTGCCTGGCCACCCCAAGGCGCTGCTTCCGGCCCAGGGAACCCGCCGAGCAGGGCTGGGCTTCCGGCACGGGTGTCACCCCCACCTGACAGACTGGTTTCCTGGCAGTGGGCCTCGGGTCCAGCCCTCGCACCTGGGTCCAGCTCGGTCGCCCTTGCTGCCCGTGGGAGCTGAGTGTGGCTATCCAGGGTGGGCAGAGGGCCACCCGCGCAAGGGTTGCTGGGCCACTCAGACACCAAAGCTGCTGCCCAGGTGCCTGGGGAGTCACCGATCACTCAAGTTCCTTCTCCTCCAATCACCTGTCCCTTCCCGTTTCCGAAGCGTTGTCTGTGGCCATCAGCAGCGTCCCGTCCATCTTTGGGGGTTTGGGGCACCTGGAGTGTTTTCGCTTGCACAGGACCATTCCCTCACAGTGTCCAGCAAGGGCGTGGGGCGTCCCGCTCAGGACCCAGGCAAGGCATCAGCCAGTGCCCTCCCTTTGGTGCCCATGCCCCAGCTCACCATTTTCCCTCTAATTCGCCTTTCTCAGAATCCCATGGGAACACATCATGTGGCTATTAGTCTTTCAAATCTGGCTTCTGTCCCATGGAGAAGAGCGTGGGACCAGGGCTGGTCTGCAAGTCTCCCTGGAATAGGGCTGGCCACGTCTGGCTGTAACTGTCCAGCAGGGTTCCAGTGCCCAAGGACACCCCGCGGAGGGCAGACCTGGGGCTCTTACCGCATGATTGCAGGCCACCCAGGCCAGGGAGCAGCACCTGTGGGGCAACTGAATGAAGCGCAGACAGTTATTAAGGCCCTCAGTAGCCAGTTGTCTCATCCGATTGTGTCCAGCGTTCAGATGTAGGCAGAGGGCCAGTCTCCTGTCAACAGTGCTGTGCTGGACAGCACTGGGCAGTAGTGACAGCCGCCACTGGTGACCAGGAGGCAGTGTTAGAGACACCAAGTCTTTGGTGAGAGGCTGGACAGCACCCACCACAGCAGCACCCCGAGGTGCCAGGCAGGGCCTCCTTTGCTTCTCGGCTGCTGGTTCTTCCTCTCTTCTGAGAACAGAAACAGAGTCCACACAGCTCCCTCCAGCCCAGGCTTATCTACTCTTTCAGGGTCCCCCCACACACGTCTGATTGGGCCATTTTCAGTACTGTGACTGATTGGACCATTTAGCACCAATCAGTTCATAGCTCACACCTGATTGGTCCATTCCACAATCCAGAAAGTACACATAAAAGGGAACTCGGTGCAGTCCCCGCCTGCCCCTATGTCAAGGCAGGTATCCGAGATGCCACAGCCAGAGCGGCAGTGGAGCAGCAGGGGACACCTGGTCCAGTTCACGCATTATGTTTTCAAACAGCAGAGCATGTTGTGTAACCCCAGCTGCCTGCTCCTTCACCCCCACCCCCCGACACCTCTATCCACTCCCTGACCATCCACTCTGCCCCCTCTGTTTCCCCACTTTCTCACCTTGGGGGCTGACTCCAGTTGGGGACACTGCTTCCAGGTCATGTCCTGATGAAGGGAGACCACGGAAAGGCCTGATGACAGCAAAGGTCCTAGCCACTGCCCACCCACTCATGGTCTTGTGAGGCACCTCCCAGGGCTCAGAGGTCAGCTCCTGGGCCCCCGAGTCTACACAGGCGCCCCCCCCCAACTCATGTGCTCAGAGCGTTCCCTGCTTAGGGAGGGTGGAAACCTCAGCAAAGACTCGGTGGGCCTGGGTGTGGGTCCATCTAAGTCATCCCGTAGGGAGCCCATGTCCCCACGCAGGGCCTGGGGCTGCTGGCGCCTGCCATCAGTGTCTTCCCCAGGATGTGGAGGACAGCAGCGTCCACCTATCCCATGGTGCGATGCCGGGACCAGCCACCAAGCCTGGGTTAGGGCTGCAGCACTTGTGACTCTGTCCAAGTCTAGGGGGCCGGGGCCTCATACTGCCCCTTGCCAGACAGGCAGGAGCCAGGGACCCGGGGCAGGCGGGGCTTCCTGGGGACGCAGGCCTGCCCCGTCCACTCACTGCCCATGCTCCACAGCAGCTGAGCCAGCTGTGCTCTGGCCTGGCCTCATCTCCACGCCCCTAGCCCCACAGCCCCTGGACATCCCCTCCAAGAATGGCAGCAGGAGAAAGGGGGCCAGTACAGAGGTGCCCTAGTGGGCCCCTCTCCTCTGAGCACCCTGCCTGGCACTGCCCCATGGGAAGGAGGGAACTGGCCGGTGAGCCCACTGACGCCTGCAGACAGCCTCGCGGCCCTCCAGCTCACTGGAAGAGGGACACCCGGAGCTGGGTCCAGGGCAGGCTCCAGGGTGAGGGGTCTCCCGCCTGAGAGGCCTTGGGGCCTTGATGCACCCCAACTGCCAACAACTGGGCCCAGCTGCTCTCAGACAGGGTGTCTCCAGGTGACTGATGCCCCCACACAGCAGGGATGTGGAGCTGGGGGCTACTGGGCTCTTGGGCTCCCACCTGTCCCAGGTCAGTCGGCAGAAGGCCAGTGGAGGCTCCAGATCTGGCCCCAGCTCTTGCCAGCCCAGCTTAGGGCGGTGCTGGTACAGCTGGCTCAGTGGCGCCCCGGGGGGACAGGGTTTGGGGTAGGGCTGGGAGTGCATCCACAGCCCCAGCCTCCTCCCTGCGCCCTGCAGTGCCTGGGGACGCACCTCCTGCCCCATTTTCACAGGGCGGCAAAGGAACATGGAGCGGGAGAGAGGCACCCTGCGGAAGCTCAGGTTTCTCCTCAGGGTGCCCCCATAGTTATCCCTGCCCCTAAGGAAATTCAAGACTAGGCAGATGTTGGGGTTGCAGAAGCCCCCAGGCGCGCCAGCACGGCTCTGCCCTGCCGCCTGGTGGCCGCTGCCGGCACTGCGGCCCGAGTGCCTGGGGTCGGGCGCGGGTCGGAGACGCGCGGGCCAGGGAGTGCAGGAGCCGGACCGCTTAGCCCCAGCGCCCGCTTCTCTCTCCACAGCCGCCACCGCGTCCCTTAGGCTCTAGGCTGTCTGCAGCCAGGGCTGGCGCGGCTTCCTCCCAGCCAGTCCAGGAACCGGCCGCCCTGGAACCTGAGCCTGCGTCCCGGAAGCTGAGCCCGCACCCTGTGCCCACGCACCCCTGTGCCTCTGTCCCCCAACACCGTCTGTGAGGGGAGGTGCCATTCCTCCCCCACTGAAGTAGGTGGAGCAAGGGGAGCCACCTCGAGGGCTTGTGGGCTCTGGGGTTCTTGCTGCTCCCCTGGGGCTCGGCCAGAGGGGAGAAGGGGGTCGCAGAAGACAAGCGGCGGGAAGGGCGGGGCTGCCCTGGTGGAGGGGCGGCGTCTCCCTTGGCTCCTCGGCCTGCAGCTCCCACGCCCAGTACTCCCTGCCCAGACTGGCCCAGACTGACCGCCCAGCCTCAGTGGCCTGGTGGGGGCAGAGGTTGGGTCCAGCTCGGACACTGTTGTCAGGAACACTCTGTTAAGACCTGGCCTGCTTGTCCGTCCCCTCAGGGCTGCACCCCATTCACTTTCGGGGTCCCTGGGTGCCCCAGGGATGCTGCGCACCAATGGGCTGGGGTAGAAGCCCCGCCCCTCTCCCGGCCCGGAGCTGCCAGTCGGGACCCGCTTGTCCCGCCCCCTCTGCCTCCGGCCCCTCCCCCACGCCCCTGCGCTTCCCTCCACAGCGGCTCCCCGGGGCGAGGGGGCTGCCTGGTGCGCAGGGCCCAGCTTGGGGGCCTGCTGCGGCCCCTGGCCTGGCGAGCTTGGGGCTACGGGGAGACCCCGGCCTTGAGCCCCAGGGGCCTCAGCGCAGCCGCACCCAAGCGCCGACCTGGCCCGCGGGACCCAGCCCCTCCCGGCTCCAGCGGGTCCACTCGGTGTCTTAGCCGCACCAGGGGGTTCCACCTGGGTCCCCTTTTCCAGGTCTGAAATCGTGGCGCTGCTGAGCTCAGCGCCCAGATCTCTAGGGCAGCACCCCAACCCTGGTTGGTCTCAGCCCACTGCGCGCCCCTCCAGCCCCGCCCCTTCTCCAGCCCCGCCCCTTCTCCAGCCCCGCCCGAAAGCCCCGGGCGCAGAAGCTGGGTGGGGCAAGGGCTGCCCCCTATCAGGGCCACTTGGGGGACAGGGGGGTGGGGGAGGGGAGGCCCCACCCAGCCGCCCTGAGGCATCCACTCTCAGCGCCAACCGCTGATGGGGCGCGGGGGCGAGGCAGAAAGTGCTCTGACACAGCCCTCTGGAATTCTGGGGAGCCGGCGGGTGACCCCTCCGCCCTGGGGATGCCCCCCACCGGCGACCCCTACTTTCCCTCCCGAAGGCCCCGCCGCTCCACCTGTCTCAGGTCGGCAGCTGCTGCCCTCCGTGCCCGCAGGTGAAGCCCCTCGCCAGCAGCTGGGGCCCAGGCCAGCCCCCTGAGTTCTGGCACTTTGTCAAGGGCACACCTCAGCTCCCCACCCCCCGCGGGCCCTCAGCGGGGCTCTGAGGGGTCGCGAGCAGGACCAGGCTGGGGGACGCCCAGGCCAGCCTCGGCCACCAGGACCGAGAGTGTCCACGGGGCTGGGTGTGCGCGTGGCTCACTCTGGGGAGCCCCGCACACTGGGTGTCCGCTCCAGCCCGATTGCCCTTCCCCGCAGCCCCGTAGGTGTCCTTTGCCCTCTGGTGCCCAGCGCCGCGTCCAGCCGGCCTCCTCCAGCATCCAGGTGAGGCTTAGAGGGCAGCCATCCCAGCAGCACCTGCACCCAGGACCAGCGCCCCAAGAAGCCCAGGGCGCGGTGGTCCTGAGTGGGAGGGCTCTGCTTGGTGGGCACCTGGGAGCGGCCTGCAGGTCCACCCTGGCCAAGGCACAGACAAGCGTCCACGCTGGGCACAGTCTGTCCCCCAGGCATGAGTTCCCGCTGCTCAGCCGGCCCTGCCCCACCCACTGGCCTCACCGCGGCCAACAGGCCCACACCTGCCCGCAGCCCGCCCCTACCTGCGCCCCAGGCCTGGAGGCCAGAGGGCCCCACTCGGCAGCTACTTGGTGACCTCTGCCCGCTGAGTCCCGCCCGCCCTGCAGTGGCCTACCCTGAGTTCAGGCTGCGCCCAGGAGGGGGCACAACGTCTACTGGTTGGGCCTGAGGGAAGAGGGGTGCTGGGGAGGCCCCAGGAAACCAGCACCCTCCGGCCTGAAAGGGGTGGCCTCCACCTCCCAGCCTGGCCCCCAGCACCCTCGGCTGACCAGACCAACATCCCAGGGTCCTCTGACCAGGCCACCCGACCACGGCCTGGGCATCAGGCCTGCAGCTCCCCCCTGCCGTGGCAGCTTGCTCGTGCACCCCCAGCTCGACCCGTGCTTCCCAGGCCTTGGTGCAGCGGTGCAGCCAGCAGCCGCTGCTGCCAGTCCCACCGGCCACTGAGGAGCCCGCATGAGGCCCTCAGGCGGGTCGTTCCGCTGCTGGCCACCAGGGGGTGTCATGCCTCAGATGTGGCCTTGGGGTGCTCAGGCACCCACAGAAGAGACGGACCCTGGCCCATGCCTCCTGGGCTTCCTCAGCACCGGTCAGGTGGCCCTAGTGATCCCGCTCCAGGGGGGAAACGCCAGAGAAGGGGGTACCCCACCTGGTCTCCTGTGATGGGGCTGGGTCACCTTTCACCCCCATGTGGCCTCCGCCCACTGTGTGACCCTGGGCAGGCCCGGACCTCTCTGGTTTTTCCCCAGCTGTGCAGTGCGGTGGGAGGCCTTGGCCGGGCGGGGTCCCCGGCAGGACCCAGCGGGCGCGGGTGGCCTTGCCTAGCACCTCCGAGCCCTGGCATGGGGGCCTCCATGGCCCCGGAGGCTCTTCCTGCCGAGGAGAGGTGTGTGCAAGTGCGTGTGTGTGCCCACCCCATCTAGTGAACGCAGGGGCTGCAGGTAGCCCAGCCAGGGGCGCCCCCTCGCTCCCGGCCGCAGGCGGGGCTGGGCGGGGTCTCCTGCCAGGGCAACATCCACGCCTTCTCGGGGACCCGCCTCCGAGGGCGGGCGGGGCGCGGGCGGTTCCCACGCTCCAAGTCAAGCTGGCCCGCCTGCCCCGCCCTGGCCCTGTGGCGACCAGGGCACCGGAATGCGCGGCGGATCCGTCCCCTGGGCTCGGATTCCTGTGTCAGTGGGCGAGGGCGGAGGGCGGAGGGCGCTTTCCGCCCTTTGATCCGCCGGCGGGGGCTGGGCCTCGCTGGGGCAGGCCAGCTGAGCTGTTCTCCTCTCTGTGGGGCCTGCCCCTGGGCCGCAGCCCCCAGCCCCTCCTTCAGGCCGGTGCTGCCACCACGGGCAAGTGCCCTCGGGTCCCGACTCACCTGCTGAGCCTGGTGGGGGGACAGTCTCAATGCCCCAAGTTGGGGGGGTCCCAAGGGTACTTGCAGGAGGCAGGAGGACCAGGGGACACCACTCTGAAGGGTGGAGCCAGTGGACTGAGGCCTGGGGGGCACCCTCAGCTGGTGCCCGCCAGCCCCCAGCCTCCCTCCCCACCTCTGGAGCACCTTGGCCACGACCTCCAGCCTGGGGGCTCTGCCCTCTTGCCAGGGTGCACCCCCAGCCAGCCAGCCAGCCCTCACCCCAGCCGCCCTGCTAACCACCTGCGCAACCTTTCCCCGGAGGGAAGGGCCTGGTCCTGGGTGGCCAGCTGGAGGGGTGGCCGTGCAGCTGCAGAGCTGCGCTCCAGCCGAAAGCCGAAGGACAGAGCATGGCAGGCCAGGGCCTCCCCACCACCCACTGAGCTGCTGAGGGCCAGGGGGGCCCTGTGCGCCCTCCCCGGGCCTGTGCGCCCTCCCCGGGGCCTGTGCGCCCACCCTGGCCAGTGCGCCCTCCCTGGCCTGTGCGCCCTCCCTGGCCTGTGCGCCCTCCCTGGCCTGTGCTCCCTCCCTGGCCTGTGTGCCATCCCTGGACTGTGCGCCCTCCCTGGCCTGTGCTCCCTCCCTGGCCGTGCGCCCTCCCGGGGGCCTGTGCGCCCACCCTGGCCTGTGCTCCCTCCCTGGCCTGTGCGCCCTCGCCGGGCCTGTGCGCCCTCCCTGGGGCCTGTGCGCTCACCCTGGCCTGTGCGCCCTCCCTGGCCTGTGCTCCCTCCCTGGCCTGTGCGCCCTCCCTGGCCTGTGCGCCCTCCCTGGCCTGTGCGCCCTCCCTGGCCTGTGCTCCCTCCCTGGCCTGTGCTCCCTCCCTGGCCTGTGCGCCCTCCCTGGGCCTATGGGCCCTCCCCAACCTGCCTCCCTCCAACACGTCCTGTTTGCAGGCTCCAAGGGCAGCACCCACCAAGGCAGATCCTGGCCTCTGGCCTTCCAGGGTGGGCCTGCCAGGCTGGAGCGACTGCAGAGCCCGCGGGAAGGGCACAGAGGATGGACGCTGGCTGGGCAGTGCCCAGGGCCACTTGCCTCCCCCACGTGGCTGACCTGGACACTCCACCCCAGGCCTGGCTAGGCTCTGGGCACACCAACAGCCCAGGGACCTGCAGCAGAGGAGGTGGGCAGGAGCGTGAACTGGGGGGCAGGAAGTGGTCAGAGGGGTGCAGGGTGCGGGGCCAAGTGACTGGCCAGCCCCAGCGGGCTGCAGGGCAGTGGGGAGCTGTGGGCGGAGCTTGAGCAGGAGAGTGGCTGATCTCCTGGAGAGACCACCTCAGGTCAGAGGTGCTGCCCGGTGACCCCAGGCCTAGCCACTGGGCAGTCCAGGGCTCTGCCTAGAGGTGGCCTGCCCTGAGGACACCACTGGCTGGCTGCACATGGAGGGTGAGGGCGCCTGGTTGCTCCAACCGCCCGCCCCACACACACCGCGCCCGCCCGGAGCAGCCAGGTGCCGGCGCCCACAGGCCTGCCGCAGCTCGCCCGCATTCCTGGCCCGCGGCTGGGGGCGCCCAGGCAGGCCTGGCCATCGCCTCGCGTCCAGGCCATGGAGGCCGGCTCTCCCAGCTGAGCCTGGTGGGCCGGGGGCCGTGCCCGTCCCAGAGCCACAGGCCGACCCGCCCACTGCTGCACCCTGTCTCTGGGCGTCGGAGACCTGGGCAGCAGTGGCCTTGCCGCCCTCTGGACCACCCGAGGCCTTGAGTCAGGTCAGGCCTGCCCCGGGGCTGTGGGGCCGAGGTCAGCCCCTGGAGCCGCCTCCTTCTACCGAGAGCACACATCCCTGGCGCGGTTTCCAGCCCGGGCGGCCAGGCTGGGCCTGCTGCCCCTGGGGCGTCAGCTCTCAGCCGTGCTCTCACTTCCAGTTCTGGGGTCCTACCTGTGTGGGGGCCAGTTCAGTGTGCAAGGAGACCTGCCCCCCTGCGGGGTGGGGGCTGGGGGCAGCAGGGCGGGGCCCACCCACCCAGCCCCTCTGCCTGCACTGGGAGCTGGTGAGTGTTCCCTCCCCAGGTAAATGCGAGACCATTGGTCCAGCACTTGCGTCTCAGCTGGCAGTGCCCTTTCGGTCATTCTTTCCTTCAGGGATGATGCTCTTTAAGAAACCGGCGTTTTCCCAGCGGTGGAGGAAGGGTGTGTGCACGTGGGGCCTCCGTGTGGAAAGGGTGGTGGTCGCCCAGGTGACGGCGGGGCTGGGGGCGTTGAGTGGAGGCCTTGGGCGGGGCGTGGGCGGGGCTGGGGGGTAATGGTGGAGCCTGGGCAGGGTCGTTGGAGGGGTGGGGGGCGTCGGAGGTGCGGGGGGTGGGAGGGCAGGGAAGGCATCAGCAGGGGCGTGGGGCAGGTGTCCCGGGGTCATCGTGGGGGCAGCCCATTGTGGGAGTCTGCGCCCCTGGCCAGGACTTCCCAGGGACCCGGCGCGTAGGCTCAGGGATGTGCGGCTGCTGTTGAGGGCTCCCGTCTGTGATGCTACTTCACTTAATTCCATTATTTCTAGACCCTCCAAAATCATGAAACCAGAGTTGATGCCAGGCTTGCTGCTGATTTCTTCATTTCGGTGATGGCGTCTAAGGACTTTATCGCTGGCGGGGGCGTGGCCGCTGGCGGGCGGGGCCGCTGGCGGGTGGGGCCGATGGCAGATGGGCGGGGCCACTGGCGGGCGGGGCCCGTAACCTTCTGGGGCGCAGTTTGTCATCCCCCACTGAGCCGCCTCACCGGGAGCTGGGTTTCAGCCAGTCTGGCCTCTCCGCCTTCCCCTTCCAGTGCCCCGCTGACCACTGTCCTGCGTCCTGGGCTGCCCCACAGCTCGCAGCGTCCGTGGCCGGGCTGCCCCTCCCCGCGCCCCTGTCCCATGCTGGGGCTGCTGCTGCGCGGGGGCGGCCTCATCACTCTTTGGCCTCCTCCACGTCCCCACCTGGAGGCGTTTTCCTTTCTGAGACCTGGGTCCGCGCCTCTCTTGTTCTACACCCACCTTTATTTATTTAGACTTGTTTATTGTTGCATACAAAAACTGGGGTACAGGCCAGAGTCGTGGGGGGTTGGAGTGAAAGGAGTCACCAGAGACAGAGTGGGGAGCAGAACAGGCAGATCGACGGAAGCACAGTGCTGAGGGCAGCAGCGGGCGACAGGAGAGGTCTGCTGCGCCCTGTGGGCCCCTCCCCGGCGCGGCAGGGATCGAAGGCGTGCTGCAGTGGTCACGGTTTGCTTCATAGTGCGTTGCTTAACCCACCGCGCCACCAGGGAGGCCCCCTTTATTTTACTGAGCTTTTGCGGGAGCATATGTGGGGGTGTTGTCCTTGGTCTCCTCTTGGGCAAAGTGTCTACCTCGCCTTGTCTGGGGTGAACTTTGCTAGAAGGTGGGCACTGCTTTTGGGGAGCCTGGGCTGCGGGGTGGGAGGCTGCTTGGCAGTGCGCCCTGGGGCGCCCCCTGCTCTGGTGTTGAAACCAGCCTGGTTGTCCCGGCTGGGGCCCCAGGTCTGTGGGAGCAGCGGGCACCGCAGACCCCCAGACCTGGCTGTGGTGAGCCTGGAAGGACACGGGGGCAGGGGCATGCCAGAGGACCCGCTGTCTGACCCCCACTGTGTGTCCAGAATTGGGGGTCTGATGGCAGAGAGTGTTCCTGGGCCACGAGCAGCCATGACTCTGCTGACCCCACGACTCTGGCCTGTACCCCAGTTTTTGTCTCTGCAGGACCTGCCTCCCCCCTGTACACGCAGGCCCCCTGTACACGCCTCCCCAAGCCCCGGGGTTCACAGCCCTGAGCTCCGGAGCCTCGGGCCTCCCCCTACAGTGAGAAACCGAGGTGCCCGGCGCTGTGGGGCCTCCTGTCCTGAGCCTGGTCTTGCCCCCACGGACCGGCGCTTCCTGCCCAGCCAGCACCAGGTAAAGATACCGCAGCTGAGCTGGGCCGGGGGAGGCCTGGAGGCCTGTCCCCACCCACCCCGCCCAGGCCTCCGTGGCCTCCACAGCCCCTGCCTCTTTGAGTCCAGGGCACCCGGAGCAGCTCTGCCCACCGCCCCTCCCTGAGGCCACCTCTGCTCTCACTCCCTGGCTGCCCCTGCACCCTGCTTCCGAGTCTGCACAGCCGGCTCAAGCCTGACGGGCATGTCCTGTCCCCAGGCCTCAGTGTCCCCTTCTGAGTGTCTCCAAGCCCCCGGCAGCTGCCGGCCAGACCCAGGGACGGCCAGCAGCCTCCCCCCACCCCCAAACCCCCTGGCCCGCTGGGCTTAAGGCTGGCCTTGGGGACCTGCATCTCCTCCTGCCCCCTGGGGCTGGTTTCCTGGGAGATGCAGACACAGCTGTTGCCAGGCGGGGCTGGGCACGGTCGGTCCCAGGGGCCTGCCTGAGGAAGCAGCAGGCCCAGGAGCTGCCCGGCCAAGGCTCATGGCACCCAAGCGGGCAGCCCACCAGCTCACAAGGCCAGCCCTGCCGGGCTGCCCGGGCCGTGGCCACTGGTGTAGTCTGGCCCCAGACCCCAGGCATGGTGGGTGTGAGCACAGCGACGGCCACTGTGCGCAGGCCCAGGGTCCCCGCTGGCGAGCGGGTGGCTGTTGGGGTCCACCCACCAGGGCCGCAACTCGCCAGCGGCCCCCAGGCCCCCCACGCCTCAAGGCCTCCCTGGCGGCCCCGCCTCACACCGCCCCTCCACATGAACCCTGCCTGGGTCCAGCCCCAGTGCGGTGTGCAGCCCCCACGCCTCGCCCCACGGCTGGCCAGCCTCTCAGCCCAGCAGAGCCTGTCCACAGGCCCTGGCCAGGTGGGCCTGTCTGAGGAGCCCCAAACCCCATACCTGCCAGCCTGGCCCCAGGTGCCCCACGGGCCAGGCCCAGCCCTGCTCTAGGGACTGGCGCTGCCCAGCCCAGCCTCAGGCCAAAACTCTGCCCACTGTCCTGACACCCCCACGGCCACCAGGGCCAGGACATCAGTGGGGAAGGGGCTGCAGGGCCCGGGGCTGCAGGGCGGCCCTTCTGGGCAATTGAAGCCGCTTGAGGGGCAGCGCAGCTGGCCCTGCAGCTCTGGAGGGAGGGCTTGGCCCCACCCACTGGGGCGCCCCACCCCTGGGGCAGCCCCTGCCCCCTCAGCTCAACAGCTCAAGCCTCTGCAGGCCTGCCCCGCGGCCCGCTGCTCTGCCGCTGGCAGCAGACTGGCCCCAACCATGCTCCCTGGGCAGCGGGTGTCCCTGCAGCCGGGTGTGCTGTGGGCTGCCGGCCAGCCACTGGGCATGGCCTTGGCGTGGGCCTGAGGCAGCGAGGTGTGGGGCCGCCACGCCCTCTCCCAGATGCCCCTGGGAACAAGGAGGAGGGGTTCCTCTGCCCCACAGCCGGGGCACAGGTCTGGGGTGTGGTCAGCTGGGCCTCCTATGTAAACGGCCTCCTGCAAAGGGGGGGTCCAGGAGCTGCCCCTCAGTGTGGGGCACAGGGGCGCCCCATCTAGGCCAGGCGGGTCCCTTGCTGTACCCCCATTGGCCCCAGGCTGTCGTCAGCTCTGCCCACGTTCTGTCTGTCCGGACGTGTGCCGGTCTGTCTCCTCTGTCCAGCAGCACTGCGCTCCCTTCCCCAGGGCCTCTCCTGGTCGTGCTGGGCCCCTGGCAGACCCCACAGCAGTGACCACAGCCTGCAAAGCCGCTCTGAGCCAGTCTTGCCAGGGCGACGACTGCACCCCCAGCCCCAGTCCTGAGGGCGGCGCAAGAACCGCAGTGCTCACCCCCTCCCAACCCGCCCTGCCTGCTGTGGGCTCCCGCCCGCCCGGGAACGAAGGAGCAAAGAACAGGGAGGCCACGGGGCTGGAGTTACTAAGTCAAATATACAGAGTGGTCCGTTTAATACATATTTACAGAAATGCACTTTCAGGGGCCGTGGCGCGACTGGGCACGGGCGGGGCGCGGGTCTGGGAAGGCACTTGTCACGAGCTTCGACGCTGCCCGTCCTTGGGGACAGGGCAGCCAGGCACTTCGGGGAGTGCGGCCGAGACCCAGGCCGCCGAGCAGGCCCTGGCCCCTCCCCACCAGCGGCCGCACAGCCGAGCCACTAGAAGCGCGGGCCCAGGAAGTTCTGTAAACAGCGCGCAGCTCGGAAGCGACGGAGGCGGCCCCCTACCCCGGCCGCGGGCACGGTACAAAAATAGCGACGATCCGAGAATACTCCTGTGCTCCGCCTGGCAGTCGTCGAATAATTTATACAAGGTTAAGGAAATGTAGAAAATAAACATTTGTTTTTTGTTTTTGGTGTTTTTTTACACAAAATAAAGAAACTATGCACACGGCCTCGGCCTCCGTGGCCCGCGGTGGAGCCCCTACTGCTTGCCCGCGCGGCTGACACCCCCGACAGCGCGGTTGTCCACTTTGGGGCCCGCGGCCCAGCACGCCGGCCTCCGGGGAGAGCCGCAGGGCTCTTTGGTGAATTTGCGCGCGAGGAACTCCTCCTTCTCCGCCTCGGCCTCCGCCCGCGGGGAGGACTCCCCGTGGCCCGCCTCCTCGTCCTCCTCGTCGCTGCTTCCGCGCCCGACGCCTGTGGGCCCTGGCAGCGCCTCTCCCGCCCGGCGCGGCGGCGGCGTGAAGTTCTTGCAGGGGTAGAGCAGGTCCCGGGCGCCGGCCGGCCGCTCGATGGGGTTGCGGATGGGGTTGAGCGGCGCCCACTGGTTGTTCGCGCCGTCCTCCCGCGGAAGCCGGCTGCGCTCCCGCTCTTTCCTGCGCTTGCGCGTCCACCACACGCAGACCGCCACGCAGGCCAGGCAGAGCGCGCCGAGCCCGCCGCACACCGCCGGCACCAGCACACCTGCGGGCGGGCGCGTCAGCCGGGCGCGCGCGGGGCCGGAGCCCGCGCCAGCTCGGGGCCACTCACCTTCGGAGGGGCCGCCCACGACGACGGTCTCCACCTTGACCTCGGTGACGGCCAGCAGCAGGGAGCTGTTCCCGCGCTGCGTGATGGCGGCCACGATGGCGTGGGCTGCGCTCTGGATCAGGCTACTGTCCGGCAGGTCCCGCGCGGGGCTGAAGGACTGCGCAGAGCGGCACTGCCAGGCTGGTGGACACGCGCCCGCGAGCACAGGAGCCCGGCAACACCACCCACCAGCGGGGACTTGGGAGGACCACGGGTGGGGAGCCGGGTCCCAGGTGCAAGGGGCACTTGTAGGAGGAGACCCCAGCCTGCAGGGGGCACTGCGGCCCACCTGCCCTCCACTCTCAGCTCAGGCCCCAGAAACAGAGCTTAGCTGGCCCTGAAAGCTGACCCCCAGGCCCTTGACCGCCCCTGCCGCCCCGCTGGAGCCCAGCAGGCATCCTGAGAGCTCCTGTCCACCCTTCACCTTCCTCTGCACCCAAGGGAGTGACCGACCGCAGTCCGGCAGCACCAGGCCAGCCTGGCCCCACCCCTCCGGTGTCCCCCTTCCTCCCCAGAGCATGGGAGGTGCCACAGCTAGGCCCCCTGCGCCCGAGTGAGCAGCGGCCCCGCCTGCCAGCACTCACCATGGCCACCTCCACGGCACTGGCCCCCGAGGCTGGCCGGTCGCAGAGCAGCACAAGCAGGCGGTCCCGGGCCACGGCCCTCGTGGCGGGCAGGGCGCGGATGCCCGAGCAGATGGCGCCCACGGTGGTGCCCTGGGCAGGGCGGCAGCGCGTGAGCACAGGCCATGGCCGGGCCAGCCCCCGGGCCACTGCACCACCTGGGCAGGGCGCTGCCAGGGACCCGGCGGGGCAGGGCCAGACGCTTCTCCTGGCTGCCGGGCCCTGCAGACCCGAGGGGCCCACCGGCTCTAGCCCCTGGGACCCCCAGTGGCCCGAGACCTGCCCTCGGGCAGCAGGCAGGGCCTCTTGAGGACAGCAGGCCAGGGGCAGGCCGGGGCGCACGGAGGGCAGCCAGCGCGGCCCCACGACCCCGGGACTTCACGGAGCCCGAGCCGCCAGGGGTCGCACAGGGCTCAGCGGGCGCAGGCACCACTCACCTGCGGCACCTGCTCGCGGCTGAAGCGCAGGGTGAGGCGCGCGCAGTTGTTGTCCAGACGGCCAGAGCGCGGCCGGCAGCGGGTGCTGGGCAGCGGGCGCTCCCGGGCGCCGCACTCCCCCCAGGCGGCGCAGGGCGGCTGCAGGCACTGGCCTGAGGCCTCCAGGCACTGCTGCCCCGGCGGGCACTGGGCACTCGCGGCAGAGGCCCGGCTGCTCAGCAGGCACGGCTTCCGCCCACACCACACCTGAAGGACATGTGTGGCGCAGGGAGGGGGCTGTCAGCCCGACAGTCCTGCAGGCTGCCGGCCGGGCTCAGCGCTAGGAAGGGCTCCCTGGGGGCAGGTGGACCTGGGCGCAAGGCGGGCGGGGCTGGGGTGGCCCCCCCCCGCACCCCTGCTTCCCAGAGACAGGCCCGCAGGGCGCCAGGCCGGGGTGAGGCACCTTGCTGCAGTCCCGGTGGCCGTCCAGGCAGCGGCAGCTATTGCAGTCCTCGACCCAGGCGCTCCCGTGGGGGAGGGGCACGCCCCTGGACCAGCAGGGCCTCCCGAACACCAGCACTGCAGGCAGAGGCGGGTCAGCGGGCTGCCCGCACCTGTGGCCAGGCCCTGCCCGGGCCCCGTGGGCACAGCCGCCCGGCGCCCCGCCTACCCTCCTGGCACCGTGGGCCGGTCCGGCCTGGCGGGCAGCTGCAGCGGTACCCGTTGATCTCGTCCACGCAGGTGGCCCCGTAGGCACAGGGGGAGGACTGGCACTCGTCGATGTCTGCCGGGGCAGTGGCAGCTCAGCGCGGCCCCGGTGGGGTGCCTGGCTGGACCAGCCCGGCCGCTCAGCCAGGGGCCCATGGGCTCCCACGGCCGGCAGCGTGCCCAGCGTCACGCCGCCAGCCAGGGCTATCACAAGGACCGGCACCCGATGGGGGCCGGCTGGGGAGCCGGGCTGGGGCCGTGCAGTGGCCTCGGGGTGGCCCCACCCTGCCCATGTGCCCGCAGGCCCACATGCCCGCCCGCTCACTGATGCGGCAGTCGGGGCCCGCGAAGCCGGCCGCACACTCGCAGCGGAACCAGTTGACGCCGTCCACACAGACGCCTCCGTTGTAGCTGTGGGGAGAGTGGGGGCTAGGGGCGCAGGGTCAGGGGCGCAGGGCCCGGGGCGCACTGGGCTGGCCACCTGGGGGTCACTCACCAGGGCAGGGGGTTACAGTCGTTGGTGTCTGTGTTGGAGAAGAGACATCAGCACCGCGTCCACACCGCCCAGCTCCGCCTGCGTGTCTGCAGGCTGCAGGCCGGTGGCCCTGCTGGGCGGGGCTGGGGCGGCACAACCCAGGAGGGCCCACATGCCAGCGAGGGTACTGCTGGGCCCGGCTGCAGGCGTGACTGGGCGGGCGCACGGGACACGGAGGGGGGCTGTGCTGCCCACGGGCCGGAGGAGAGGGCGTCCTGGCACGCGAGCGGGTGCGGCAGCCTGGGCGGGGCGGGGCGGGGTGGGGCGGGGCGGGGCAGCGGCCCGGGTGGGGCGGGGCTCACTGTGTGTGCAGGTGCGGCCCTCCCAGCCGTCGCGGCAGATGCAGGAGAAGGAGTCGCCGCTGCCCACGCAGGTGCCCCCGTTCACGCACGGATTGGGTAGGCAGCTGCTATTCTTGGCTGCAGGGCGAACGAGCCACCTTTGCACCCAGCTGGTCAGTCCAGGGGTCCCAGCCACCCAGCCAGCGCCGGCCGAGCCCTCACCGATGGTGCAGGTGCTGCCCTTCCAGCCGGGGGGACAGGCGCAGCGGAAGGTGTCCCCACTGTCATAGCACGTGCCGCCGTTGCTGCAGGTGTAGGCGTCGCACTGGAACTCGCCTGCAGGGAGGCGGGCGCTCAGCGGGAGGGGTTGGGGGTCGCCAGGCCCACCCCGCCCCCGAGCCCGCCCCGCCCGCCACCACCGCCGCTCACGCGAGTGGCAGGTCTTGCCCTTCCAGCCGTCGTCGCAGACACAGTAGAAGTCGTTGACCAGGTCGTAGCAGCGGCCGCGGCTGTGGCAGGGATCGGGGAGGCAGTCGTTGGGATCTGGGGGCGAGGACGCCGGTCAGCGGGCCCCGGGGAAGGAGGCCAGCGCTGGGCCAGGGAGAGACGAGGGCGGGCAGGGGCCGCCAAGCGGGGTCTGGGTCTGGGTCTGGGTGACCGGGGGCGGGCACGGCGCGGCCACTCACTGGTGTCGCACAGCTCGCCCTCCCAGCCGCTGGGGCAGAAGCAGCGGAAGGCGCCCACCTCGTCGATGCACGTGCCCCCGTTGCGGCACGGCTGGCCCAGGCAGTCGTCGATGTCTGTGGGAGGCCGCAGTGAGGGCCAGGGAGAGGGGGCGAGGGCCGGCCCCGGCCCTGCCCCGCCCCCACCCTGCCCGCCCACCGGGCTCACTCTCGTGGCAGTAGGTGCCGGTGAAGCCACTGTCGCAGACGCAGGAGAAGTTGCCCCCGGGCAGGCTGACGCAGTGTCCGTGGGGGCCACACACGCCGGCCACCCTGGGCCCAGCCTCAAACCCGCCGCAGCCGTCGATCACTGGGGGACAGGGAGGTCAGGCCGCCGGCCCAGCGGCGCTGCCCGCGGCCCCTGCCCGCGGCCCGCGCGCCCACCTTCGCAGCGCCCTCCGGGGCACGGCTGCTGAGGCACCGAGCAGTTCTTGCCGCCCACGCCGTCGGGGCATGCGCAGTAGTAGTCGTCCTCCAGGCTGTAGCAGCGGGCGCCGTGCTGGCAGGGGCTGGGCTCGCAGAAGTCCACGTCCACCTGCCGGCGCCCGCGTCAGTGGTGGCCTCACGGCAGCTCACACGGCCGCGCAGCGGCCACCAGGCTGCTCCCACGCTGGCGCGCCTCCGTCCTGCCACACGGGCCCTACCCCTCCCACCAGCAGGGGCCACCCGACCCTCCTCTGGGAGCCCGCACAGCCCCACCCGCCCGCCGCCCCGGAACGCTGTTGGCACCCAACTGCCCCTTCTTTCCCCCAAGGCCAGGGCAGGGCCGCTGGCCACAGGTCAGTGGGAGGGGGTGAGCCCCACGAACCCCAACTGGGGTCCTCCAGGCGACTTCCCTGTGGGCTGGGGCGGGGCTCGCCCCAAAGCCCCGGGAGGACAGGCCCTCACCTCACAGCGCGGGCCGGAGAAGCCCCTCGGGCAGTGGCAGCGGAAGCCGTCCAGCAGGTCCTCGCACAGGCCGCCGGCTCGGCAGGGGCCGCTGGCGCACTCGTCGGTCTCCAGCTCGCAGTGCCGGCCGCCGAAGCCGCGTGGACACACGCACCGGTAGCTGTCGACCAGGTCCTGCGCGGGCAGCGGCAGGTGAGCCCCGCCCCCCCCCCCCAGCGCGGATGAGGGCAGGCCGCGCCTCACCTTGCAGGTGCCTCCGTGCTGGCACTGCCCGCGGCAGTCGTTGACATCTGCAGACAGAGGGGCGGTCACGCCGGTCGCGGCTACCCCAGCCCCCGCCTGCCCCGCCCGCCCGTACTGACTGATCTGGCAGTTGACGCCCGTCCAGCCCGGGACGCAATCACAGTAATAGCCACCAATCAGGTTTTTGCAAGAAAAAGCATTAAGGCACGGCTGCCCTTCGCACTCATTGGCGTCTGTGAACGAGACAAGGGGCGCTCTGCGGTTCAGCCCCCCGGCCGCGCCCGGCGCCCGCAGCCCAGCGCAGCCGCAGCCGCATGCACAGCCACCATCCATGCAGCGCTGCCCCGAGGGGCCCTTACCCAGCTGGCAGGTGGCCCCCACCCACTGCTCGGGGCAGATGCACTCGAAGCCGTCCACCCGGTCCACGCAGGTGCCCCCCGCCGCGCACGGGCTGGAGGCACACTCGTCTATGTCTGCAGGGGCAGAGGGCGAGGGGCGGGGCTGAGCTGGGGGCGGTCTGTGCGAGGGGCGGCCTTGGAGGGGCGTGGCCACAAGGGCAGGAGGGCCTGCGCGGAGGGCGGTCACAAGGGTACCAGCGTGGGGCGTGGGGGCAGCATGAAGCTGCCACTCTTGTCCTGGGCCCAGCGGCCTGTGACTGGGCCCGAGAAGCCCCCAGGGCGCCGCGGGCGGGCCGGGCACTCACCCAGCGCGCAGGTGGGCCCGCTCCAGCCCGCGGGGCAGTGGCACTCGAACCCGGAGGGCGCCTCGTAGCACGTGCCGCCACTGGCGCAGGGGTTGGAGGCGCAGGCGTGCTCGGCTGCAAGGAGGCGAGGCGGTGGGTGGCGGGCGGGCCTCCCCGCGCCCCGCCCGAGCGCGCGCCACGCTGCGCGCAGCCCGCCTACCGCGTTCGCAGTTCTTGCCCGAGTAGCCATCCGGGCAGGCGCAGCGGTACTGGTCCGGCTCCGCGTTGATGCACGTGCCGCCGTTGACGCACGGGTGGTGGCTGCCGCAGTAGTTCAGGTCTGCGGGCAGGGGCAGCGGCGCTCAGGGCGGGCTCGCCCCAGGCCGCCCCGCCAGCCGCCCTTGCGCGCCCCACCTTTGTTGCAGAGCAGGCCGCCCCAGTTGGTCTCGCAGTTGCACTGCCAGGGCTGCACGCAGCTGCCGTGGACGCAGCCAGGGTACGGGACGCACTCGTCGCAGAACCGGCCCTGCCAGCCGTAGCTGCACCTGGGCCAAGGCGGGAGGCCGGGTCAGCGGCTGCCGCCCAGGGAGGGTGGCCGGGAAGCCGGCCCTCTGGGCGGTCAGGCTCCGTCTTCAAGCTGACCGGCCAGCCGGACGGGCGTGACGGCCCTGCGGCCGGCATAGTCACGGGCACTATCCAGGCGCTGGCCGGATGGCCGCGCAGCTGTCCAGTCACTCCTACGGTGGCTATTTTGGGACTCGCCCGAGAGGGGCCCCAGGAGCCGGCACCGGAAAGGGAGGCCCTGCGGGACCCCAGAAACAAGAGCAGCGGCACAGACAGGTGCTGCGGGCAGGGCGGGGCCGGACAGCGGGTGCTGGCCCCCCGCCTGGGCCACCTGGGGCACGGCCTGCCGCTCAAGGACAGGACGTCCTCTGCCCACCTCAGGTGGGAGACGGAGGCCAGCAGCCACAGCCAGCCTGCCAAGAGGCCGGACGCCACAGGTCCGTGCGGGAGCCTCCGCCGCGCCCTGGCACGTCCTGCAGCAGCTCCTGGCTCGAGGCCACGGCCCGCGGCCCAGCCCTCCGTAGCACAGCGGCCAGCGCCCCGCTGGGCGAGGGCGGGCTGGCCCTGGGCAGGAGGGGTGCCCGGGCAGACCACCAGGCCAGCCCCAGGCTGCTCCCGGGGGCCAGGCCCCACCCCGCCGGACGGCCCTCAGGGCCGGTGCCCAGCAGGCCCGCACAGGCCCACGGTGGTGTCTCTAGAAGCAGAGGCACGGCTTTAGCCCACTGCCGTCTGCACAGGCACTGGGGCCACTCTCAAGCCCTGGGAAACCGAGGCGGGGAAAGGCTGTGCCAGCCGGCCGGCCGAGAGCACAGGGCCAGCGCCCCGCCCAGCACTCAAGCCCAGGGAGACGCCGGGGCACCACCGGGCTTGAGTCCAGACCCGGTCCTAGGGCAGGAGCGTGGCTGCCGGGCCTCGTCCTGGGTCGGTGCTCCGGGCCTCGTCCTGGGTCGGTGCTCACCTGCCAAGCCCCTCGCTTCCTGCAGCCCGGGGACACTGCCCCACCCGCTGGAGTCTCATCACCAGAGCCCTGCACAGCACCAGGGTGCAGGTCCCCTGGGGGTCCCTTGCTGTCCCACTCCACCCAGGACCTGCCCCGCTGCCTGCGCCCCAAGAATGGGCCCACCTGCCGAGGTGCTGGCCCACGGCCGTGCCCCACTCCAGTCTGGGCTCCGTGGGCCTCTGGGGCTGCTGTGTAGGCCCTGCCCCCACCTCCTCTAGGCTGGGGTGCCCCATGAGACCCACACGCCAGAGGGGGTCTTGGGCTGGCAAAAGCCCTGGGCTGCACATGCCCGGTCTCTTCACTGGTCACATCGACTCCCAGGGTGCCCCTCGCTCTGCACAGCCCTGGCGCCCATGACCACTCTCCTCTGCCCACAGCGCCCCCCAGGGTCACAGGGCCTAGTGTCCCCTGTGGACAGCGCTGCAGGCCCTACTGACCCCTGCCCTGTCTGTCTCATGTCACCGCCTGACAGCTGGTGTCACCCTGCCCCAGTGGCCACTCGGCCCTCATGGGCCAGCCCCGTAGCAGGTGGACTGGCCCGGACTGGCCTGTTCTCGTCTGCCCAGCCTCCGGGGCCACTGCCTGCCCCTCCCGTCCCAGGCGCCCTGCCGTGCGGGGCTGGGCCCCCACCCAGTGTGAGCTGCGGGACGACGGGGCGCGGGCCCAGGCCAGAGCACTCACCTGCACTCCCCCGGCGCGGCGCAGCCCCCGTGCAGCAGGTTGCAGCCTTGTTTGCACACGGCTGTGGGCAGGGGTGCGGAGGGTGAGGCGGCGGGGGCCCCCCCAGGCCCCCGCCGGCCAGGCCCGCCCCGCCGCCTCACCCTGCTTGCACTCGCGGCCCATCCAGCCGCTCAGGCAGGCCTTGTTGCCGTACTGGTCGCAGGTGTAGTGGCCGAAGAAGTCGTCGCGCGGCCGGCAGAACTTGTTGCAGGCAGCGCTGTAGTAGTTGTCGTCACAGCGCACGCGGACCTGCAGCTCCAGGTGTGCCACGTGGCCGCTGAAGCGCAGGCTCTTCCAGCGGTCCTCGGGGTTGATCATGCCCGCGTGCGACACGCGCTCGATCAGCAGCGCCTCTGGGGGGCGGCCCGGTCAGCGCCCCGCCAGGCCGGCGCCCTCGGCCGGGCCCCCCCGCCCTGGGCCCCTGGTGCCGCCTGGGCCACTCGGTGGCCACCCGCCTGGGGCCCGGCCGGGTGCCCAGCAGGCACGCAAGCACAGCGGCCCTGCTGGCCCACTGGCCCTTCCCGCAGGCCTCTGCGCCCAGCGCAGGCAGCCCTGCTCCAAGCACCCGAGGGCCAGGGCCCCTAGCAGCGGGCGGCACCCCAGCACGGCCAGACCCCGAGGCGCCCGTCCTGCTGAGGCTCGCTTCCCGGCCCTCACTCCGCTCCCTCTGCCTGGGACGCTCTCCATTTTCACCCACAGGCGTCTCGGCCAGCAGCAGGCCTGCACCCTGCACGGCTGGCCGGCGAGGGCTCTGGGGGAGGGGCGCAAAGCACAGGGGCCAAAGCAAGCGCCTCACAGGGCGCCCCACCACGCCACTGACAGGGCCCCAAAAGGAGCAGCACAGACGAGGCCCGACCCCGCAGGAGGACACACAGGCACAGCTGTGCTGGCCGCAGGCAGCGAGCTCCCTGGCAGGCGGAGCAAAAAGGGGCACAGTGCAGGGCTCCTTCGGATAAAGGCAGTTGTCCGGTGCAGGAGTCTGTCCCGGCAGGGCCCTGGCCACAGGCACCCCTGCGGCGGAGGGGGTCGGCGCCCAGAGCCCTCGGGCATAGCCTGCAGCAGCAGTGCGCCCGGCCCCGCCACTCACCATCCGGAGTGGTGTCGTTGTCCCAGTCCCAGGCCTCCACGACGAGGGTGAAGGAGCGCTGTGGACACAGACGCGTCAGGAGCCAGCCCCGGGGCCCGCTGGGGGAGGCTGCTCTCAGACCCCAGCCCACCAACCCCCGTCTGAGGTCCGCAGCCAGGAGCAAGGGGCGGGGCAGAGCCCAGCACGGCCGGAGCGGCTGCAGCAGGCACCAGAGCACCCTGGACAGGGCCGTTCGGCGGGAGCGGGAGCGCCTCGCTGTGGCCAGTCCGTGCAGGGAGGGGTGGCCCTGGGTCCCCAAGAGGGCCAAGGCCTAGCGCGCCAGCAGCCCCACCCCTGGGCGAGCAGGCTGGCTGC
The DNA here is from genome assembly GCA_019455555.1 of Galemys pyrenaicus. Taxonomy (NCBI): domain Eukaryota; kingdom Metazoa; phylum Chordata; class Mammalia; order Eulipotyphla; family Talpidae; genus Galemys; species Galemys pyrenaicus. Next base: position 20,550,411 of record JAGFMF010011747.1, read on the forward strand.
CCCCAGCCCAGGGTGGGGAAGGGCCACCCTGCAGCCCAGCCTGGACACCGGCCCAGACAGGAGCCCTGTCGCTACCCTCTTTTTTTTCTTTTAGATTTATTTATTGATGCACACGAGAGCTGGGGGAGAGGCCGGAGACGGAAGGGGAGAGGGTTCACCAGAGACAGAGTGGAGAGCAGAACAGGCGTCATCTGTCCTCTCGAGGGCTCCGCGGCCTGCTTCTTGGGGCATCCCCCCTGTTCCTGGACCCCCGCTACCCCCCACAGCCCTGCCAGGAGCCCAGGGCACCTGCCCCCGGCACCCACGCCTGACCCTTGGGCCCTCTCCTTCTGCCCCAGCCCGAGCAGCCTGGCCCCAGAACACGCCTGGCTCCTCAGCACCCTTCACGGCCCCCACAGGGCCTGCCTCCAGGACCCCTGGCCAGAGCTGGGGCCCCGCGCTGCCCACCACCTGCCGAGACACTCTCTACCCCGCAGACCCCATCTCCAGGAGCCCCTGACCCCCAAGCTGTCTGCGCCTCCTCCCCCAGGCACCTCGCAGTCCTTGCCCCACCTGCACGCCCTGTACTCTGCGCTCCCCCTGCCACCGCTTGGCCCTGGAGGCCGAAGGAGCTGGCCCAGGAGGGGCCAGTGCGGAGGCCCAGGGCAGGCGGGGGCCACGCGAGGGAACCGGGCCAGGGCTGAGCAGGGCGGGCGGGGCCGCAGGAGCTTGGTGGGCTCTGCGGGGCTCCGTGGGGCGCACCCCCAGAGGGTGGGCACGAAGCCTCCCCGCCTGCAGGCCTTGTGGCCGGCACCCCACCGCTCCCGGGAAACCCCAGGCCCCCCGCTCAGGTAGGGTTACAGCCACGGGCCTGCCAGGGCTCGGGTTACGCCCCTCCGGGCTGAGCGCCCACCCCCTCCGCCCGCCAGCTGGGCTCCCCACACCTGGGCGGCAGGAGAACCTGAGCCGAGGCCGCCCGTCCACCAGCTCCGTCCTGCCCCAGCTCTCGCCTCCTCCCTCAGGCAGACCAGCGTTCACAAGGCCCAGGGGCGCCGGCCCGGCCTGGGGCCTGGGGCCTTGTCGGGCGATGAGGGCGGGGAGGCAGCTGGAGTCCGAGCAGCCTGGCCCTGCGCTGGCCACCTGCCTGCGGCCCTGAGGCTGCCACCCTGCTCCACTGCCCAGGTGAGTCCGAAGCCTGGGCGTGCCCTCCAATGAGGCACCGGCCCTGCCAGGGGCCCCGCTCTGGGGCCCACCCGCTTCCCTGCCAGAGGCCAGCCCGTAGAACTGAGCACCGGGGGCAGCAGCTGACGCAGGCGCTCCTGAGCCCCGGTGGAGAGGCCCAGGCCTCCTGCCCACGAGCCCCGGGAGAAGGGAGGGCACTGCGTGCCCACCTGCCCGGCCCCGGCCCGCCAAACACCCGCCAGCCCATCAGGGCCAGTCGGGGACACTCTGGGGGCCCAGCTCCCAGCCCCAGCCGCCCCATCAGTCCCTCCTGGAGCAGATTGGTCTGCCCAGTCCAGGCACACCTGCTCACCTGGGGTCTAGCGATGGGACCCCCATCCAAGGCTACAGATGGGGACCCAAGGTCATGGGGATGCTGTCTCCCCAGCATCATCTCCAGCTCAAGTTCCTGCCTGGCCTCCTCCCAAAACCCCCAGCTGACCGTGGCCAGACACCATGAGAGCCCAAGAGCCCTACCCCGGCGTCCAGCTGGCCCGCCCCTCTGGCTGTGGCCACACCCCCGGTCCAGCTCCAGGTGCTGGCACAGTACCCCCTGCACCGCTAGCTAGTGCCACCTCCCGGACCCCGCCGTGTCCAGCCCCACCAGCCCTGCCTGTTCCCACCCCACACCAAGCCTTGGGTGTGCCCTGGCCAGAGGTGAAGGGACACAGCCTACCCAACAGGGAAGGGGTGGGCAGCGCCGGGGCTGCCCACCGGGCCCAGACTCTGCTGGCTTGTGCGGGACGCGGCTGCCCAACACACGAGGCACCTGGTGGCCCGCAGAGCTCTGTGCCCTGAGGGGTGGCCCCCAGCTGGGTGGCTGGGTCCCCCGGGGCCAGGCCTGCAGCCACAGGACGTGGCCACTGCAGGGCCGCTGCGTCCTCTGAACCGCAGCCCCCAGGTTTGGGAGGGCTCTGCCCCCTCTGGGCCCTCACCAGCCAGCAGCTGCCCGAGAGGACGTGTGCACATGCTCACACACGCGTGTGCACACGCCTGCCCATGGCAAACGTGGTTGCGGTGGGACCCCAGGGCCGGGTGGGGGCATCCTCTGGTGGGCCAGCGAGGGTGGCCCCCGGCGGGTTCCCACCCCTCCCGGGAGCCAAGCGAAGAGCAAGCGCCTCAGTCCCCACTCATGCTGGTCGAGTGACCCGGCCAGCCCATTCCCAGGGGGCCGGGTGAGGGTGCTGGGGAGGTGGGAGGTCCCAGCCCGGGCAATCCCAGGCCCCTCCACGCACTGCCCCCTCGCCCCCAACCCCAGGGCGCGGGCGGAGCTGCTCGGCAGGACCCATCCGCCCAGCCGAAGCACCTCTCGGTCCCCGGGTCTGCTTCCCAGCCATCGAGTGCCCGGTGGGCACCCCGCGTTCCAGACACGCCCCAACTCATGGGACAGAGCTGGACTTGCAGCAGCCGGGCCGCGTGGCCACAGGGCTGAGCGGCCGAGCGGAAATACCAGGGCTCTGGCATCACCCCCACCCTGCGCCAGGCGCTGCGGGCAGTGGGCAGCGGGCAGTGGGCGCGACTCCAGCGGAGGCGGCCGGCCCCGCTTGGGCGTGAGGAGCCCAGAGCCGGGGCCACGCCAGGTGCTCAGCCCGGGCTCCGGGGGCCGGGTGGGCTGTCCAGGCCGGCCGGCTGCGGGTGGAGCGCTGCGAGGGACACGCGAAGGCCCGCCACATTCCTGCGGGCGCCCTGCCCCCACACGGCGGCTGCCAACTCCAGCAGAAAACACGTCCTCAGGTAGCGATTTGGAGCCGCTGGCGGGGGCCCAAGCCAGATGACAGGCTGCGCCCTGCTCGGGCCTGCCGCGCCGTGGGGCGCGGACGGCTGATGGGAACTGCCGCCCCGCCCACGCCCTGCGCGCGGCCGCATTCCCACCTGAGGACCAGGTCCGGGAGCCCCGGCCAGTGGGCTGGGGGAGGGCGCCAGGTCCTGAAGGAGGCGCCTCAGGAGCCGGGCACGGGCAAAGCCGAGGCCTCTGGCCACGCCATGGAGAAGATGCCAGGCCCAGAGCCAGGGCAAGACCGGGCCTGGCCCCCAGGGCAGGCCCTGGCCAGTCTGGCCTCAGCTCCCCGCTGCTCGGGGCCAGACACGAGTGGACACGTCCCTGGCGCCTCCAGCAGGTGGGTCCTCGGCCAGAGGATGGCCAAAGCGCCCCACTCCCGCCACGCTCCAGGCTCAGGGTCCCGGCCTGTGGGCAGCTCCCTGGCCTTCCCCAGGCCCCCAGCTGCCCTCCGCACCCTCCCGCACACTGGGGTCTCCCCAGCCTCCTAGCTCACCCTGCCACCCACCCAACCCCAGGCCCCAGCACGGCATGTGGTCCTCCAGTTCAGAAAACACCAAGTGGGCACCAGAGGCCTTGGCCAGCAGACACCAGACCAGATCCCCACCAGGACAGCCCAGGCAAGGGGCAAGTCCCAGCTCCTGATTCCTGCCTGGGGACCCCCACACGACAGCCCACGCACCACCGTGGGACCCCAGGTCCTCACTGCAGCCTCAGCTGTGCCGCAGTCACACTGGCCTGGAGGGGCACGGAGCTGCCCCTGCCCCACCCCCACCCCACCCCGGGCATCCAGGAAACAACAGCAGGGCGGGCATAGGCTGGCCCCGGGCCCGCCGCTGCTCCGCCAGGGCCTGCCCCGGACCAGCCCCAGCACGCGCGGCGCACATGCCTCCTCGGCTGCCGGGCCCCGGGCGCCCCGCCGCGCCTCCCCGCCCAGACAGACACGCGCGGGCCGGCGCAGGCACACGCCGGGGCCGCCGCGCACGGGGCGCCACAGCCCGCCCCGCCGCCACCCGCGCGCGGCGCCCGGCCGCCCCACGGCCCCGCGCGCCCACGTGGCGAGGTGCGCACCGGCCCCGGCGCACGCGCCCGGCCCGCGCCGCCCCCTACCGGCACCGCCGCGGGGGCGCGCGGGCGCGGGGCGCGGGGCGCGGACGGGTGCGGGCGGAGGGCAGAGGGCGGAGGGAGGAGGGCGGAGGGCGCGGGCGGGTCGGCCGGCCGAGGGACAGGGGAGGGCGGGGCGCGGGGCGCACTTACCGGCCAGGCGAACTGGAAGGGGATGACGACGAGGCCGGGGTCCTGGTCGCCGCCCGCCCGGGCCCGCGCCCGCGCTCGGTCCCCCGCGGCGCCCGCCGGCGGCAGGTAGAAGGAGTTGCCGCCCAGCACGGGCGTGGCGCCGTGGCCGTAGCTGCAGGGCCCCGTGGGCGTCACCTTGGCCTGGTACTCCTTGAGGCACACGCGCACGTACGTGTCGCACTCGTCGCGGCCGCAGCCCCCCGCGCGCGTCGTCCGGCCGTCGCCGTCACAGCAGGCGCCGCTCAGCAGCTCCCCGTTCGCGTTCCGCAGCGCGCTCAGCTGCAGCTCGAAATAGCCCATGGGCCGCGCCGCCTAAAAATAAGGCCGAGGAGCGCGGGCGGCCGGGCCGGGGTCGGCGCCCGCCCCCCCCGCCGCCGCCGCCCGCTCACCTGCACGCACAGCGCCAGCAGCAGCAGCAGCCGCCGGGGCAGCCGCCCCCGGGCCCGCGCCCGCATCGCCGCCGCCGCCGCCGCCGCCGCGCGCCCGGCCCGCCGGCCCGGCCCGGCCCGGCCTCCCACCCGCGCCCGCCCGGCTCCGAGGCGGCGGCGGCACAGGCGGCGGCGGCGGACGGCGGCCCCGCGGCGGGCGGCGGCGGGCGGGCGGCGCGGGGGGCGGCGGCGGCTGGCGGCGGCCGCGTCCGGGCGCGCCGGCTCCCACCCGCGGCGGCGGCGGCGGCGGCTCGGCGCACACGGCTCGGCGGCGGCGGTCCGGCCTCGGCTCTGCGCGCCCGCGCTCCCGGCGCCCGCAGCCCACAAGTTCGGGCCGAGACTGACAGCTCGCTCGCCCATTCGTCACCCGCGCACCTGCATATGCATGAGGGGGCGGGGCCGAGCCGCGGGGTGGGGCCGCGGGCCGGGGGCGCCCCGGCTTTAAAGGCGGCGGAGGGCGCCGCCCGCCGCGCGCCCGGCCCGGCGCGCGGCGGGCGGCGGGCGGGTGCGGGCGCGGGGGCGCGGGCACCGAGGCCGCAGGCGGGGCCGGCGCCGCAGAGCGGCCGCCCCTGCGCCGGGGCTCCCGCCGGTGTCAGGAGCCAGGGGGTGGGGCGCCCCCTGAGGTCACCGCCGAGGTCCCCTCCCATCGGGGCGCCGCCGCACTCGCGGCGGTCCCGGAGGAGATGCCGCCTCCGGCACAATCAGGGCTCGGCCCCGCGCCGCGAGGCGGGCGCGGCCTGGGACCCGGGCCGCCCGGCCCCGACCGCGCGGCTTCCCGGGGGAAGGTCCCCGCCGCGCCGCGCCGCGCCGCGCCTACGGTCTCGCGCCGGCCGCAGGGGGCGCTGCGCCCCGCCGACGCCCCCGCCCGCCCCCGCGCGCGGCCGCCCACGGAGCCCGTTGCCCCCGCGGTGCGCCGGGCTTGGCGCGGGAGCTGGGGTCGCGGGGCGGGGCGCGGAGGCTCCCCGGGGCGGGCAGGGCGCGCCCACAGAGGGTCCTTTGCCGCCCGCGGCCCCGGCCCCCCCAGGGGATGCCAGGAGCTCCGCTTCTCCGAAGGCGGCCACGCCGCCCAGAAGGGCCCTAGCCAGGCCGGTGGTCCCCTCCGCAGCTAGGAAAGGGCAGCGGGTCCACGGGCTTCCCGCAGCACCCAGCGCAGGCCACCGCAGCCTTCCGCTCTGGGCTCCGTGCTGGCCCTGGCCGGCGGAAACCCCGCTGGGGTGGCAGGCCTGGAAGTTTCTCTGGAAGGACCTTGGGCCAGGACAAGGGCTGGGGGTGTGGCACTGCCCAATGCGGCCAGGATATGGAGCTGGCCCTCAGGCCCACAGGCCGCTGCCTGGGGCAACCCCTCAGCAGGGCAGCGACCCCAAGGACCTCTGCTCTGCGTACTGCAGCCGCCACCTCCCTGGCAGGATGCTCTGTGGCAGCAGGGGCAGGACACAGACCCGTCACACAGCAGCCACCAAGGGGAGGTGGCGAGAGCCACCACCCGCACGGCCTGCCAGCGGGCAGCACAGGCAGCCTGCAGGGAGGAGGCCGCTGTGCAGACGCCATCTCTGGCCCTCTCCCTCGGGCACAGGGCCCCCAGAGGGCACAGGAGCCTCCCAGCCAGGCACCAGCCTTCCCCTGCCCAGACGGCTCTGGCCAGCTCTCGGCCAACGCAGCGAGCAGACACAGTCGCTGCCCCCCTCGGGGCCCCCGGCCCGGGTGGACAGAGGACAGGGAGAGGGACAGGCCATCCGGGTGAGCCAGTGGGGCCTGTGCAGACCCCCAGACAGCCCCAAGCAGAGGTCCTGGGGGCTGGCGGGGAGCACGGGGCGTAGGTGAGCTGGGCGGCCTGGGCTGGGCTCCCCTTCCTGCGAAGGCCGAGGCAGGCGGGCGCCACAGGAAGCAGCAGAGCCAGGCCGGGCTGCGGGCGCGGCCTCCTGTGCTGGCCCGCGTGGGGGAGGGGCGGTGGGCAGGGCCTGCGGGAGGCCACCGGCCTAGCCACAGTGCCCGCGAGAGGGTCGGCGGCTGTGGAGGGCTGAGGGGAATTCCAGGCAGGACGGGCGGAATCAGAGAACAATCCCGACGGCCCCCCGCCCCGTTCACCTCCGAAGCTTCCTGCCTGTGGCCGGCGGCGTGGGGGGAAAGGGTGGCTGGGCTAGCTCTGGGCCCTGGGCTGCCGCGGGCTGGGAGTCTCTGGCTGGGCCCTGCCTGCTGGCTGGCCAGGTGGGGGCTGCGCCTCTCCAGCAAAGCCCAGCTGCCCAGGCCGCCCTGTGGGTCTGGCCTCTTGGGGCGCAGGCCCGTCCTGCACAGCGGGGCAGACAGCGGCCTGGCCCCGCCTGCCTCCCTCGGGCCTCCCTGACATGGGTCTCCTCTGCCCAGAGCACAGCCGGCGGTCACACAGCTGGGGGGCACAGAGCCGGGGTCACCCAGCCCCTTGCCCTGTGAGCCTCAGGGTGCGGCAGCCCCCTCCCTGCAGGCCCCGGGAGCCACCTCAGGTGCCGGCAGGCCCAGTCAGGAAGGCGCTGCTGCCAGGAAGAGGGGGCCTGGGGTGGCCAGAGGGGCTCCTCCCTGCCGGGGCCTCTGCGGGGACATCTCGGCCCTGGCCCGGGTAGAGCCCAAGGGAGGGCTCTGCCTCGACGTGGCCTCCATGCCTGGGGCGCCCCCAGCTCTCTCAGGCAGCCTCCATGGGCCTAACCAGGACCCAGTGCAGCCCGTGGGGACGCTCAGCGGGCCCAGGGCCTGGGCCAGGCCGCCGGGGTGCAGGCCAGGGGCTGGGCCGGCCCCAGGCGCAGGACAAGCTGAGCTTCCGCTGGTGCTCTGCGCTGCTAAATATAGCGGGCAGGAGGGGAGTTTCCGGTTACAGCCCCCCCCCCCCCCCCCCCCCCCCCCCCCCCCCCCCCCCCCCCCCGGCNGCGGGCAGGAGGGGAGTTTCCGGTTACAGCCCCCCACCCCCAACCCCCCCACCCCCCCCCCACCCCGGTGCTGGGAAATCGATGCCAGCTCCATTAGGCCAGCCATGCCTGCTGCCGGCGGCGCTGCTGCAGAGCGGGGGCCCCCACCTGAGTGGAGCCAGCAGCTCCCCAGGGCTCCGCCGGCCGCCGCAGCTCAGCCTGCTCCGGCCCCTCCCGGAAGGCGGCGGGCAGCAGGCAGCGCCCACGGTCTGCAGGGCCAGCGGCACGAGGGGGCTGGGGGCTCCGGGCAGGCCCAGAGGCCCCAACGTCTCCGGCCACACTGGCCCCCTTGGACACGGCCACCCAGGTCCCTCTCCAGCGTCCTCGCTCACCTGGGCCCTCCCAGCGCCTGGGCATTTGCATACAGGTGCTGGGGGCCCTCCCAGCCCCTCAGGGCAGCCTGGATCCCACTGCAGGGCAGCAGGAGGGGGCCGAGCTTGGAGCGCTTGCCTGGGGTCAAGGTGCGGTCAGCCGGGCGCAGGGGCAGGGAGGGCAGGGCCTTCACAGGACGGGTACCCTCCACATCCTGCCCCGACCCGGCCCCGGGCCCTGGGAGCAAGTCAGTCTCCAGCAAAGCTCCCGGCCCTCCTGCTGCTGTCCCGCCTGTACTCGCCCCCAGGGACTGCGAGCCAGGGCCCAGACCACCAAACCACCGCTGAGGACCCCGGGCAGGCCCCCCCATGCAGGCTGGCTCCCTCGAACGTGCTCCGTGGCCCACAGTGAGCGTCCGCAACAAGGGCGCAGGCCGCACGTCCACGGGGGCCGGCCACTGTCACACGAGGTCCAGCTGCGGCCAGCCTCGGCCCCAGCGCTCCACACTGCCCCACGCAGGCTCTGCCGCTCCCACTCCCGTGGGCAGCACTGGCCCAGGAGGCGCCGGGCACCGCACGGCCTCGGTCTGCAGCTCCCTGGCACGGGTGGGGCCTGGCGAGCCCGTGCCCCACCTGGTCAGGGGCTGTCCTCGCCCACCCAGGCCCTGGGCCTTCCCAAGAGCCGCGGGCCAGCCCGCCGGACACAGCCACAGCGGAGGACAGACAGCTGCGACGGCTTTATTGGTCTGCGGCCGGGGCCGGAGCCAGCGCTACCACGCGGGCGTCATAGGGACCCCAGGCCGGGGGCCACACAGCTGAGGAACCACGAGATGCCGAAGATGACGCCGAGAGTCTTGGGCACCGCTGGGTCCTCGGAGAAGGCCTGGGCGGCCCCCAGGGGCAGGTGCAGCACCTCGATGAGCTCGCCCTCCTCCGCCAGGCCCCCGCCTGGGCCAGCCCTCTGCGCGTCGGTCACCTCCGCGTAGAACAGGGTCTGGCAGGAGCCGGTCAGTCCCACGCCGGCCCTGAGGGCAAGACGGCCGCTGAGTGGGAGGGCCCGCCCTGGGCACTCGGGCAGCCGGGCCGGGAAGGTGGACGCTCCTGCGGCCTGGCTGGGCACCCTGGCGGGCGAGGCCCACGCTCCAGAGGGCATCGGGGCCTGGGCCTGCGGGTGGGACCGCCCGAGCCCGGCCTGTGGCGCCGACGGCCAGCGGCTAGGACGGAGAGACCGGGGCCCAGATGGCCCTGCCCCCCCTCCCTGGGGCCAGCTGGGCCCCCACAGGCCGCTGCGTCTCGCTGGGTCCTGCCCTGGCCCCACACCAGCCCCGTGGTCGCCCTCCAGGCTGGAGCCCCGTGGGGGCTTGGGGGGTGGTGATGTTCCGGGGGTGGAAAGGGGGCCAGGCTGGGAGAGGCCGAGGGGGCACAGGGCCACTGTGCGAGCCAGGGCGGTGGGCGCAGACCGCAGGACGGGGCGACCCCGGGTTAGGCGGGGTGGGAGCCCTGGGGGCCGGGCAGGGTGCAGGGGCAGGGCTGGCTCCTCCCCCCGCCCAGCCGGCTGCCCAGACAGCGCCCGCTGCTTCCGACCCGTCTCCCCGGGCCCTTCCTGGTGGCCGTTTCCTCGCAGCCTGGTCGTGCCTTTGATGCGCAGCCGCTACTGGCCTCCAGGGCACTTCCGCGCGGCCGGTGTTTGGCAGGCCAAAGAGCACGCCCCGCCGCCCGCTCAGGCTCGTCCATGCCAGGGCCGGGGCCCGCCTGGCCTGGCCACCGTGAGCCGGGCCCAGCAGGGCCGCTGTGGGCCTGCTGCTGGCCCTAGGACGGCCCCAGCGCCCCCAGCTCCCGACGCACCTGAGCAGGCTGCCCGCTGCCAGCTCACACTGTGGCCCAGATGCCTGGCACTGCCCCATGGGCCCCGGCCCTCCCAAGGTGTCCCCACACCTGCCCCCCGCCCACCCACCACTATCCAAAGCCTGGGCCAGACCCTGGGACTCTCCGCCGCCCGGTGCCCTGGGCAGGGGAGGCTCGAGGCATCCTGCAGCCAGGGCCGGAGCAGGCGGCCAGGCCCTGCTTACCGGCCCCCGGGCAGAGGCACCCGCCCTAGCCAGGGACTGCGGCCCAGTACTTGCGTCCCTGGGCGGGCTGAGCGGTGCCAGGCTCCCAGCCTCTCCCAGCAGTGCAGGCCCAGCACACTTTGGGGGACACTGAGTGGCCCTCCTCCTGCGCCCCTGAGCTCACCAGCCAGGGCCCTCAGGGTCCCTGGGGAGGGCGCCCAGCTGGGGCTGAGCTCCGGCGGTCAGGCGGCCCCTGCCCGCCCAGGCCTAATCCCACAGGAAGCAGCAGCGTCGACCACAGCAGCTGCCACCGAGCTCCCATTGGCCAGCTGGCCAGCACCGCCCAGCGCCCGCTTCCGCCTGGGTCACTGCCGAGGCACCGCTGTCCAGCCTTCCCGCCCCACACCGAGGGCGGGGCCTGGTCCTGCTGCCCCTGCGGCACTGACCGAGGCCTGGCCTGCTTCTCACCTGTAGGCGGCCACTTGGTGAGGTCCGTGGGGGCCAGGCAGCAGCCGCACTCCCAGGCCTCCTTGCAGGCCGCCTCCTCCAGCAACAGCCCCGGCTGGTCCACGAGGCCGGCACACAGCTCGCACGTCACCCCCACTGCGCCGGGCAGGGCGGCCGGCAGCTCCCGGGGCCCGTCCCCGTCAACGGCCGCCAGGGATCCCGGGAAACGGCGCTCCACCTCGCTGGCGTACATGGCTGGGGGCACGGTCACAGCCCAGCCGGCCCGAGCCTTCCAGGCCACCCTACGCCCTCGGCCCACCTGTCCCAGAGCCTCACCTGGCCGGAACTGCTTGACCAGCACCAGGCTCCTCTGCGAGGAGTTGAACAGGAGGATGGCCACACTGCGGGCGGGCAGTGGTCAGGCAGTGTGCCTGGGCCCGGTGTTTCAGGGGGTGGAGCCTCGCTCAGGTGGGGGCGGCCCCAGCTGCTCCGCGCAGCTGGCAGGCCACCATCCAGCCCACCGCCCGCTGTGGCCTCTCGTGCGTGGCCCCGCCCTGGAGCCGACTGGCCGCCCTGCCCAGCCAGCAGGCGGGGGCTCCTCGCAGGGAGCAAGACCCCGGCCGCTGGGGGCGTCCAGGGGCACAAGGGGACTGGATGTGAGGGACAGGGTGGGTTGGGCCCGCCCCAGGGCACCTCCGGGGCGTCCACAGAGGCAGGTCCAGCCTGGGCCTCACCTGTCGTGCGTCTGCATGAAGTCCCAGGACTTCTGGACACCGTTCTGGAAAAGGCAGGGCAGCAGTCAGCAGGCCAGCGGCCGAGGCATGGGTGGGATGATCTGGGCGAACGAAAGGCCAGTGGAAGGCCCACGCCTGGGGCGTGGAGCTTGGCTAGCGGGCGAGGGTGTGCCGGGGGCAGGGGGCCGACAGCCGGGCGCTCTCAGGCAGAGGCAGGCGGGAGGGCAGCCCAGTGTGGGGGCACCTGCCACGGGCTGCAGAGACATGGGGTGCTCGCAGCAGCAGGGAAGGTCGGGGCAGCGCGCACCCGACTGCCCTGACCAAGGTCCCTTGGCTGGTGGGCAAGGGCAGGCAGGAGGGCCAGGTGCTGGTGGTTCAGCAGGACGTGGGGGTGGTGCGGGCAAGGGGACCGGCCATCGGCACCACGGCCCCCTCCCTGTGCTGAGGCCTTGCTCTTCCACTGCCCCCCAATGGCCGATGCCGCCCCAGGTGCGCCCCATGGCCGGCGGTCTTCTGCAGAGCAAGTAGGCCGCGCAGACGGGGGCTGGCCAGCCGCTGTGGCCACCGGCGCCGACGGATGGGCTCTGGCTGTTGGAGGCAGGAGGGGCCCAGGGCCCGGCCATTTGGACACCTCTGGGCTCAAGGGCACAGCAGCCACCGTTGGCGGGAGCAGGGCAGGCCCCCAGGTCCCGGATGGGGCGCCCACCCCAGCACGCTCACCCCGGCGCGGCCCCGGGCCACGCCACAGCTCCACGCAGGCCACGAAGTGGACATGAAGCTGAGTGCAGAGACAGGAGAGGCGGGCGCCGAGGGGCTGCCAGGCCCCGCACTTCCAAGGCGGGGGTCACGGGCCGGGCCGGGCTGCCCTTGGGCAGGTGCTCACGGCCAAGGCCGGCGTCGGGCAGGAGCCGCCTGAGCCAGGCCGGGGCGTCCAGCCTGAGTGGTGGCCTGTTTCCAGGTAGGGGCACCAGCGGCCTGTGGGGGTCAGGCTGCCCGGGAAGCCGTTGGGAGGCGACGCCCAGGGCAAGCCCAGGCGTGCCTGAGATCAGCCCCAGGCCTGGCCACCCCAGGACAGCTCCCCGGCCCCACTGGCCATGTGCTTCTGAGCCCCCGGGGCCCAGGGGTCACCCTGTGCAGGTGGCTAGACCCAAGGCCAGGGGCCCTCAGCCCCTCAGAGACAGCCCAGGGGCGCGGGAAGCTGGGGCCAGCCCGGCCACCCCGCTGGGCGGAGCCGCAGCGCCCTCTGTGACCTAGGGCTGCAGAGGCCTCAGGGCACACGTGCCAGCTGACGTCTGTCTGTCGTCTGACGTCTCGGCCGACGTCTGTCTGTAGTCTGACATCTCTCTGACCGTCTGCTGACGGCTCTTGGCCCAGGCCTGACCGGCCCCAGCCTGATCCATGGCCCTGGATGTGGGCTGCCCTGGGCCCTGGCAGTCTTGGGCTGCATGGCCAGCGCCGGAGAGGGCAGTGACCCCCGCCCCACTCCACATGCCGGCCCCACTGCCGCCCCTGCCCTGTGCTGCCCACCTGTCCTCCAGAGCTGGCAGGGCCGCTGCCGCCGGACAGCAGGGTGCGCGCAGGGGCCTCTCAGGCCGGTGCATGGGGGCCTCGGGAGCGCGCCGGACAGTAGACCTGGCCGGAGTCCTAACCCGTAGGGGGTGGGCAAGCAGGAGGGGCCGCCAGGGCAGGGTAAGGGAGACGCAGGGCACCGACACATCCTTGAAGCTGGCCCAGGGACACGCATTCCCGACACCAGGGCTGAGCGGGCCACCAGGCCGCCAGGGGCGGGGCCTCTGGGCGGGGCTAGTTGGCGGGGGCGGGGCCTCTGGTGCGGCGGGGCGCGGCGAAGGGGCGGAACCTCTGCTGGGGCGGGGCGAGTGGAGCGGGCCGGGGCTCGGCGAGTGGGGCGGGGCCTCCGGCCGGCGGGTGGGGCTCCCTGGCTGCGGCGGGGGCTCCGCGGGGCGGGGCTCCAGAGCCAGGCCCCTGGGGCGGCGGCGGGCGGCTCACCTGGTGGTAGTGCAGCCTGAGCGGCCTCAGGTAGGGCGACGCTGCGCTGCGGCCCACGGCCGCCCCCTCGATGCGCTCCATGGCGGCGGCGCGGCGGGCGGTGCTGGACTCCGGCCTGTGCGCGTGGCCCGGCGCGGGCATGCCCAGTGTGCGCGGGGCGGGGCGCAGGTGGCGGGCTGCGGGCGGCTCCAGCCCGGGACCGGCGGGCGGGGCGGCGCGACAGGGGCCTGGGGCCTCTCGGTTCGGGGGGAGAGGGTTCCACGGCAGCTCTGGTGGGAACGCAGCCGAGCGGATGCCTCCCCGCCCGGGGACTGACGCACCCAGAGGAGGCGGCGCGGGGGCGGGTTGGGCCTGCGGGGGAAGGAAGGTCTCCGGAGGGTCAGAAGTGGGCGGGCCTCGCTGTCCACCTGGGAGGAAGGAAGAGCTGGGTGGGGCTGAGGCGGGGCCCAGCGGCGGTGTGGACACCTCCAGGTCTCCTGGCTGGGAAGAGAAGGCCCCGGAGGGAGGACAGGCGAGAGGGAAGGGGAAGTCGCTAGCTCCGAGGCAGAGCAGTTCCCTCTCGCCCCACTTTGCGCGCACCGCGCCGCTGGGGCTGGGGAGGCGCCCCTCGCTCTCTGAAAACCCAAGCGCTGGCCAGGCCTGCGGCGTCGGGGGCGGGAGGAGCGGTGGTGGGAGGGCTGCCCGTCAGAGCCCGACTGCACCTGTGGCGTGAACTGTGGCCTCAGGCGCAGCTGGGCGAGCTCAGAACTGACTCCCAGGTCCCTGTTATCTACTGCCATGTAACAAGCACCCAGAAGTTTGTGTGTGACGCCCCCCAGCCCTGGAGGGCCCTGGCTGTGCGGGACATCTCCCTTGCCCCCCTGCGGCTGTGACGGGGCAGCTGGGCTGGAACCTCCTGGAGGCTAAATGGGCCCGCAGGTCTCTTGGCCCAGTCAGAGCTTCGGGTGGGAAGGGCCTCCCCAGTGTGTGTGGCAGTGCTTGGACCCTCCCTTGGCAGCCAGCACCCCTGCTGCGCCCTGCCTTGGGGTGTCGAAAGCATCCTGTCCATTGGCACTGTGGTCAGAGTCCTGGGCCAACCTGCCTCCTGGGCAGACAGCACCAGGGCAGGAGCTGGGGAAGCAGCAGGAGCCCCTGGAGACAGTTCTGCCCTGGACCCCAGCTTCCCCACAGTCCTTGGGGTGCGCGGCCCTCAGACCCCAGGAGGCCCAGCAGCTACCCCTGCCGGCCCCACACCCACTGCCAGGCACCTCTTCCTCAGAAGCAGGGCCCCAGGGGTCTTCCTGCGCATGGACAGGGCAGTGACAGGCCTGCCCCCTCGGCGCTGGGGCCTAGGTCGGGCCTCCCGCCACCCCCACTGCTCCAGCACCTGGGCAAGGCCACGTGCCCTGGGGAGAGCAGTGGTGGGTCTGCTGAGGAGACCCCACCAGGTCGTTTGGCGCATGCCAGGGGTGCCCCAGCAGGCCCAGAGCCGCGGCTCTTCCAGGCGCCGCAGCCACCATCGCCCGGACGGGGTGCCGGTGCTCGGGTGCCGACGGCTCCTGGGTCGGTTTGGAGCCTCAGCCGACCTTTTTGGATAATTTAAATCTTGTCCAAGTGACAGCCAGAGAAGCGGTGGCCGTTCGCACAGGCCCGCGCACACCGCCCTTGCTGTCCCCTGGCCCGCTCCAGCACCCCGCTGGCGCAGGGCTGGAAGGAGGGGCCCCACGGCCACCCCGCTGTGGTGTCAGCGGAGAGGAGGGTGTTGGGGGGGAGTGGGAGGAGACCCCTGCCTAGAGCCAGTCCCCAGCCCAGTGAGCCCCACGTGCCGGGGATGCCCAGCCAAGCGAGGCGGCAGCAGCAGGCCTGGAGGGCTCAGCGCCCTTGCCCCACCCCACAGGGCACACGCACACCTGGGCACCTGGAGCGCGGTGTGCACGCACGGTAGCCTCAAGGCCCTCCGCGCCGACTGCAGCGGTGCGCCCTCTGCCAACAGCATCCGGACCCCAGTGGGCATTGGGGGAGCCTGTTCTGTGTGTGTCAGAGTCTCTCCAGAGAGGACCATTTGACCTCAGGACCCGGTAAGGCGGCCCCTCCCCAGGGGGACATCCAGCCTTGGGGCCCTGCCCGCCCTCTGCAGGGACAGGCCAGTCCGCTGCGCACTCTCCAGAGAGGGCGCCTGAGTCTGAGCAGTGCGCTGGGGGCGGAGGATGGCGCGTGTGGCCCCGCCTCCGCCCTGGACCCCCAGCTCAATCCCGTCCACTGGGTGCTACACTCCCGGGCGGGGCAGTGCCGGCGGCCAGCTCGCTGCCAGCGCTTGCTGTCCCCTGCCCCTCGCAGCTCCGTGCGGGACTCCCCGTGGGCCGGTTCGCTCTCCAGGCTTGCGTGGGACGCCGCGGGCAGGGCATGTGGCCCCTGTGCGCCCCAGGGCGTCTCGGCCTCCTCCCGGTGCGGGTGAAAGCTGCGTCCCACTGGCACGCGGCCAGTGTTGCTGCCTCCCTGTCCCCGCTGTCCGAAAGCCTCTGGGTCCTGCGCGCTGCCTATCTGAGTGGTCTGAGCTGAGGTGGCAGCAGAACCGTGGCTCACTCCCAGGTGCTGTCAACACTCGACTGGACGCTGACCAGCTGAGTGGCGCTGGCCACAGGAGCAGGGCTGCGGCCTGGGAAGTGTGGTCTGCTCGCAGGGCTGCCTGTCTCAGGGCCGATAGGGTGGCCGAGCGCCCGGGCCGGCGGGATGAGAGATGGGGTCGAGTGCCGGGACCACCGGCCTTTCACCCCAGTGCAGAGGCAGGGGCGGGGCGCACTGCCCCGCGCATGCGCCGGGTGCACCTGGGACCGCCCCGGGCCAGCCCGGCGCTGTGCCCGACGCCAGCTGCCTGGGGACCACACGCACGGTGGCCCTGCTGGCCGCCACTGACCACAGAGGTGAGCCGGGCGGGCAGGTGGCAGCGGCTGTTAGTGGAGAAGGGCATGACGGCGCGACAGGTGAGCCCAGTGCTAAGGCTCCTCAGCCTCTAGTGGCAGACGGGTTCGCCCGCGTGGCCGTTACCCCAGAACCAAGTCGTTCCTCCTTGTGAGCCCGCACAGCTGCTGTCGGCGGCGTCACACTTCGAAGCAGGGGGTGGGCAGGGGTGAGTGGGTGGGGAGGGAGGCACGTGTCCCACCCAGCCCAGCCCTGCACACACCCTGGAGACGCGGGAACCTGGGGCGAGGGTCTGGGGACGGCCCGGGACGGCCCCAGGAGAGAGAGGCGGCTCTGGGGCGCAGCCTCCTGCCTTGGCGCGGCCTGGCGGCCACAGTGGTTTCCCACAAAAGTGGCCTGCGGAGGGAGCGAGCATGGGGGCTTCCGGGGTGGGGGCTGCAGGAGCCAAGCCAGATTGTGGGGTTCTGCGGAGCGGAGCAGTTGGCGGCTCCTGGGCCGGCCTGACGGGGTCCAGTGCAGGGGCTCCCAGAGCTGCGCCTGCCCGCCTGGCCGAGCGCCACAGCTGTCCCCCACCTCAGCCTGTCGCCAGCCCGCTGCCCTCTGCGCCACTCCCTCTAGCCCCAGGCTGGGCTCCGGTGACCTCCGTCCAGTCCTCTTGGGAAGCCCGCACGCTGAGCCCTGCCCACTCAGACTCCCTGAGCCCTCTCCTCCGGGGCTGCGGGGTGGGTGCCATCCTCTCCGCCGGGCCCTCCTGTTGCAGGGGCAGGGCCTCCCACCATGCCACCCCCTTCTTGGGGCAGGCCCCTCGCCAAGGCCTGCTGCACCCTTGCTTCTTCTCAGGTGCTGCCCGAGTCTTCGGTGCCAGGGGCGCACGGGGCTTGCTTCTCCCTGGGGTCAGCAGGGCCTGTGTCTGCTCTTCCCAGTGGGCCAGGCCCTTTACAAAGGGGAAGGGGCTCCTGAGGGGTGCACAGGGGCTGGCGGGCCTGGTGAGGACCCCTCCTTCCCACCTCCCACAGACCCCAGTCCCAAGGCTGGGTCAAGGGAAGGCTGTGGGCCGCCCAGGCCTCGGAGTGGCAGCTGGGAGCAGGGGAAGGGGAATGGGGCCTGCAGGGCAGGGTGGGTCCCTGACCAGGCCTGCCCAGGCCCAGGCCCCAGCCCTGCCTGAGAACCCAGGGGCTCCTGCTGCAGAGGCACCAGCCAGTGTCCACCCCTGGGGCCTGGGCCCCCAGCCTGCTGCCGTCACCCCTGCATGTTGAGGCGGGGGAGGGGTGGTCCCCAGGGCCTGAGGAGGCACCTCCTCCTGACCCAGCTGTCCAGCTCCAGAGGGTCTGCTGGCCGGGCCAGCCCCACCACCGCCATGCCGTGCCCAGCCCGCTGGCGGCGGCTGAGCCCTGGCCCCGGCCAGAGGCGGGCAGGTGGCGTCACCTCTGACCCAGGCTGCTGCGGCCCCAGCCCGGAGCGTTTCCTGCTGCCCCCGCCAGCTCCGCCGGCAGGAAGTGGCCGCCTCCGAACAAAGGGGCCGGCGGACAATGGCCATTGAATTGGGCCGGGGCGCTCGCGCGGGGCCAGGCCGCCAGCTGCCCGTGCTGATAAGACCCTGCTCCACAGCCCGGGTCTCGGCGGACCCTGCCGGGCCGCGGACCGCGGCGGGCGCGCGCGGCGGGCGCGGACAGAGCCCGGAGCTCCGGCTGCTGGGCCCGCCTAGCTCTGGCTCTACCCCGCCCCGCCCTCGCCTGGTCCCACCCGTGCCTGCCCCCGGCCGTCGGGCCCCGCCCCTCCAGGCCCACCGGGGTTCTCCGGCTCCTTCCCCATCCCAGCCAAGTCGCCGGCGCAGAGCTGCGAGGGTCAGGACCCTCCTCCTCTGGAACCTCTGGGCTCCGCAGCCAGCAAGGCGGCCCCAAGGGGTGGGGGTGCAGAGGAGTCTGGGCTCTAGAGGGCCTGGCCCTGGCAGCCAGGGCCTCGGCACCGGCAGGGAGGTGCAACTAGAGGCTCGTGTGTGTGCTGGGCTTCCCTGCAAGGAGCCAGCCCCGGCCACTCCAGGGTCAGGGAGCTGCGGAGGCGGGGCAGACCCAGGGCCAGGGAACTGAGGCAGCTATGGCAGGCAGGTGGCCCTGAGCCACACAGGCCCGGCCCAGTCACCTCCAGCGGCCACAGGCCTCTCCCTGACAAGCCCCAGGCAGGTGGCTGGATGGCAGGGGACAGAGGGCAGGGCCACGACCGGCTCTGAACGGTGTGGGTGGGTGGGTGCCTTCCCGGAGGAGGTACGCTTGGGCTGCGGGGCAGGGCGGAGGCTGTGTGGGTGCTGCAGCTGCCAGTGGGAAGGGTACAGGCGGGGGTGACAGCGGAGGCCCCTGGCCTGTGGGCACAGGCGGTGGGGCCCTCCTGCTGGACTGGCAGGACATGAGCGCTGTCCGGGCTCCTGCCCCAAGCACCCCAGGGACCTGACCCTGCGGTCTGACCTTAGGGCCCCACATGCCCTGGCTGGCTGGCCACACTCCCCTCCGCCAGCCTGGCCCTGGCTGTGACCGCCCTCGCCACCACCTCCGTCTGAAGCCTTGACCCCGCCTGCCAGTGGCCACCAGACTCCCAGTGTCCTCCGCAGGCACTGCAGGCAGCCCCTGGCCGCGTCCAGCTGTGATGCTAGCAGCTGCCCCTGTGGGGACCTTCCCCACGCCAAGCCTACTGCTTAGGCTACAGGAAGTTGGAGGCCAGGCAGCCTCCGCCTCTGGCCCTTTATCAGTCCACACCGCTTCCTGCGGCCAGCACGCCTGGGCCCTGCGGCGCCGGGACGCCGGGTCAGCTGTGACTCACTGAGGCCCTGCCCGCACCACCACACCTGGCCTGCTCCCTCTCCGTGCCCTCCAGCCTGAAGCGCTCAGCCCTGCCGGCTGTCCCCCACCCAGTGTCCCACAGGTGCACCAGGCAGGGCCCACAGCAGAGCGCCAGTGCCCTGTGGTCAGCCCGCCCCGGCCCGCGGCCACACGCAGGCGCTCCCCGCATCTCCACCCTCTACGGTCGCCAGCTCTTCTGTGTGCCTAGAACCTCCCTGGGCCTCCGGCCCGACCTACCCCACCTACCGCCCCAAGAAGTGTTCCTAAACGCCCACCTTGGAGCCAGCTGCCAGCACCTCACATGCCCCCCAGCCTGCACCACCGCAGGCCCAGCTCTGCGCTCGTGGGTCCTGGCAAGCACCCCGCAGGAGGGCACCACCGCCAGCCTGCTGGTGCATCCTCTGGGGCCTGTGCCCTCCTTGGGGCCTGGGGCTGGGCCACCGAGCCCTCCCAGCAGCCCTGGGTCGGGGTGAGGAACCTGGGCCACTCCCGGCCACCTGCGCCTCCGCCACGCCCAGCCCAGGTCTCCCCTCTGCCGCCCCCACTGACCTGAGCGGGTGGCTGTCCCCTCAACCTCCTCCCTGTGATCTCCAAGTGACCTCGTGGGGCCTGTGCTGGCCATTGAGCCAACCCCCAGGCCAGGAGCGGGGGCCAGTGCTACACAGCCTGCATGGGCCTCAGCACGCGGGGAGTACAGGGCCCCAGGGCCCAGCCAGCTGCCAAGGCGCAGGCCCAGCCGGGCACTCCCGAGTGGGTGCCCCAGCTGCCTGCTCAGCCCCTGCAGCCGAGGCCAAGGCCAGCCCAACAGCCACTGTCTCCATGGCCCTGCCCAGCATGCACCCCGCCCCGGGGTTGCAGCATGAGCTGATGGGCAAGGCCCACCCCCACGCAGGGACACAGGTGCTGCCTGGCCCGGGGCACCCTCGGCCCGCATGGCCAGCTCCCACCTGGACAGTAGGGCTCCAGCCTCTGCCCCAGCCCTCCCCACCCAAGAGGTTCAGGGTGCAGGGAGCCTGCTTCTACCTCTCCCTAGACCCTGGCCTGGCTGGACCAGCGGGGTGGGGTGGGCACAGTGAAGTACAAGCGTCCGTGGGACCCATCGGGGCCAGAGAGAAGACGATGGACCTGTCTAGGCCCTGGCTCCCAGCCTAGCTTGCCCACATCCCTGGACTGGGCCAGGCTGGGAGTTGGCCCTGGCCTCACCCCGCCAACCCAGCCAGGGCCCAGGACTCCCCAGGCCCGGCTCTGGGTCCCTCTCTGCAGGACTGTGACCCCTCAGTGTGCCCCAAGGGACTGGGGACCTGGGCCAGGCCCTGGGAAGGGAGGCCAGTGTTCCCCACAGACCAAGGTCACTCGGCCAGTCCTGGGGCGCCCCCTGCTGCCACAGTGTGGCACTGCAGCTGGCCAACCTCCCACAGGAGCAGGGCAGTGGTGGGGCGAGGCGGTGGGTGGCCAGGGAGGGCTGCAAGCGCCCGCTTCTGACCGAGCAGACTAGGCGGTAGACCCTGGTGCCCAGTGGGCGAAGCGGCCTCGCTTGGGCGTGGAGAGCCCCTCGCTGCCCAGACCCGCCCCCACTGCCGCAGCCTGGCGAATGGGTGTCAAGGGCCAGGCCCGGGCTCCAGGCTGCCCTTCAGGCCGGGGCTGCGGCACTGCCCAGCACCATGCACTTAGGCTGCCCGGAAGGAGGGGCATGTTCACTGCCCCTTGGCCCCTGCTGCTGACTGGACCTCGCTGCCCGTGTCGTGAGTGGACAGGCGGCCCCGCCGAGGGCCAGCACTCACGGCGTGGGCAGGCCCCGGCCACAGAGGCGTCGTGCTGGTCGCTGTCCCGGGAGGGCCACAGCAGGGGCGGGTGGCACCCGGCGGGAGGACGAGGCCGCAGTGCCGGCTCCTTGGAGGGCGGCCGTCGGGGCGCAGGGAGGGCATGAGCTCTGCTCCTGCGACTCAGCCCAGCAGGCGCTGGACAGCAGGACTGGGCTGGGGCAGACGCTCCCCGCCCAGGGCCGGCCGGCGGGCGGGGCAGAGGCGCCACACAGACCACAGGCCACAGTCAGCTCGAGTCGCCATCTTGTTCCCCCACCTCCCGCTCCGAATCCGGGGTGAGGGCGGCCCGAAGCAGTGGCCAGGCTGCCTGCCGCCCTGTGGCCATGTCCTGAGCGGCAAGGCCCGACGGCTGGCTCCAGGCCTTCACGAGCGGCCAGGCCCGGGCTCCCCCAAGTCCCTGGCCCGGCTCACCCAACAGTGAGGCCGGCTGGGCCCACGTCTTGGAGCGAGGCCAGCGCCCTGGCCAGCGCCCGTCGGGTGCAGGTCCCCTGGCCCCGGCCCCCACGGGCCCTCCTTGGAGGGGGCTGGGGCCCAGCCGAGGGGGAGAGCAGCAGGCCCCATGCAGCACCCCTGGAGCCCCGGCCAGTGAGCGCTGGGCGGGGGCCGTCCTCAGTGCCCCTGCACGCGCCTGCGTGGCCGCGGGGCCGAGCGGGCAGGCAGTGGCAGACCGGTGCTGCAGGCAAGCAGGCTGCGTCTGTTGCCGAGAGTGGGCGGGGCCTTGTGCCGCCGGTCAGTAGCCGTCCTCCTCATCCCCCTCACAGCCGTAATCTGCGGGCACAGGGCCTAGTGAGGAGCCAAGGGGCGCAGGGCGGGGATCGGGCAGGGCAGGGGCAGGGGCAGGGCTTGGAAGGGCGGGGCACGGGCCTCACCGCCGTGGCCCAGCATCTGCAGGGCGCTGACGCAGGGCTCCCCGTCCTCCTCCTCGGCCTCCTCTTCCTCGGCCTCCTCCTCGGGGTGGTAGGACACCGGCCCGCTCTCCACCACCGCTGTGGGCTGGGGCGGCCCGGCCCCGAGGGTGGGTGGGCTCCCGGGGGGCGTGGCCTGCAGAGAGGGCGCGGGCTGCCACCAGGGCACCACAGGCCACCGACAGCCAGCCCCACGGGCCCTGGCCTGAAAGCAGCGCAGCCCCCGGGTCTCGCACCCAGCCCGTCACCCAGGGCCCCATAGGGACCCTCCGGTGCCCACCGGGCCCCTGGGGTGCCAGAAGGACCACCCCACCCGTGCCTCTCCAGGTAGCCCCGGGCGCAGGCTCGCCGCTGGGAGACCAGAGGGACCCGCCGGGCCGCACCCACACCCACCTCAGGCAAGGCTGGCTTCTTGGTGGGCTGCGTGGACACCAAGGGCCGCAACCTGGAAGCAAGCAGGCGTGAGGCCTACCCCGCCCTGGCCAGGGCCCCCAAGCCGCGGGACCACCTGCGCTGCCAGTGGCCGCTCACCCTGTGGTTGGTGCAGCTCGTAGCCACTAGGCCTGAGCGCTGTGCTGCCCAGAGCTGCCCCCACCTGCCCTGTGGTCACTGCAGGGCCCCTCCTGGGCGAGCTACACGGCCAGTCTGGGGCGGGGCGGGGGCGTGCCCCAAGCCTGCCCTCCCCTCCCAGGGCGCCTGCACCGGACTTCTGCCTGCAGTGCCCCCATGCCGGCCTGCACCTCTCGTCCAGCCTGTGCACGGGAACCCCCAGCCTCCTAGGGCACACCGGGCCTCCCAAGATGCCAACCTGGGCGGGGCGCGCCCTGCTCGAGGTGTACTGCTCCTGGCCACTGGGCTCCCCACGCGGAGCCCCTTGGCGCTCCAGGATGGCGGGCAGGGCAGGGCAGGGCAGCAGGTGGCCAGGCACCCACACGTGGTCCAGCTGCGCCTACCCCCACACACACACCCACCTCTTCCCCACGCTGGTCGTGCGCTCAGGCCCTGGCCGGCTGGCCGCTGTCTTCCGGGGCAGCCTCCGGACACTGGCAGGCTGCGGACTCCCGGCGCCCCCGCCCTGCAGGCCAGCCCCCGCGCCGTCCAGGCCGCGCAGCACGCTGTAGTTGATCTTGCTGGAGATCCTCTTCTGCTCCAGCATCTTCTCGATGGCCTCCCCCGCCGTGCTGGCCTGGATGGGCTCCCGGCGCCGACAGGGCTTCTTGGGCTGGGCAGCAACAGTGAGGGTTTAGGGCTGGCTGGCAGGTGCCGACAGAGCGGGGACCCGGGGCCTGCCCTCCTGTGGGCAGGGATCAGCCTAGGCCCGCTGGCCGCGCTCCCAGGCAGGCCTGTGTCCAGGGCCTGGCCTGCTGCCCACGCCCCTCAGGCAGAGGGGCCTGTGGGGGCAGGAGGGGGCGTGCGCCCCATGGAGGAGCCCAGCACGGGCCCTGAGTGCTGGGGTGACACTGGGGTGGCTTCCGGGTGGCGAGATCACCGCCTGCAGCCAGCCCGGCTCCGGCGGGAGCTCGACCGTGTCCAAGGTGCCCAGTGCCCGGACGGGCAGGGCCGTACCCCGAGGCCGGGCAGCGCGGGCGGCCCACCTTGTGCTCCTTGTAGGTGCCCAGCTCCTTCTCCTTGGCGATCCTGGCTTCTTTCTCTGAAAGCCGAGGAGGCAGGTGAGTGGGGCCCGGCCGGGCGCGAGGGCGGCCCCGGGCGGGCGGCGGGCTCACCCCTCTGCTCCCGCAGGTACTCGGCGTTCTCCCGCATCCACAGCTCAGCCTTCACGCGGGCTTCGGCCTCGTTCAGGATGTACTGGGCGAACACAGCGCTGCTCAGGGTGGCCTGCCCGCCCCGCCGGCTGCCCGCACGCAGGCACCAGGGGCCAAGGCCAGGGAGGCCGCAGAGGCCCGAGAAGACACGCACTGTCCTGCCCAGCATCCTGCGGGCCCGTGCCTGGGTCGGGGGAGCAGTGGGACACCCACAGGGCCCAGCGGGGGGCAGGACGTGCTCGGCTGCCTGATGCCAGCTTGGACGGGCAACGGTGGGGTGTGGGGCCGGGCAGGGCGGGCTGGGGGCGGGCAGGGCCTACCCTGTCTATCTCCAGGTCATCGATCCCGCTCAGGTCCAGCTCGCCGTCCCCCGGGGCACCTTCTGAAGGAAGGGCCGTGTCAGCCGCCCGGGCCGGCTTCACCTGGAGGGGCGCGAGCTGGCCGGGCCCTGCTCCCTGCTGGCCAGCGCAGGAGCTGGGCGGCACACGGTCTCCCCTTACAAGTCGCCAGACGTGGGGGTGAACGCAGGGGAGCTCTGGAGACAGGCCCGGGAGCCCCGGGCCAGGGGCCTCTACCGGCCACTGCAGAACCGCACAGCTCTGCAACCGCCTGGCACCCGGCACCAAGGCCCCGACCTGGCCCTGGGCGCCGTGCAGAGTGGCCGCCTCCCATGTGGCCAGTGTCTGGAGAGGGGCGGCCTGCCGGGTCCCCGCTCCTGGCGCAGCTGTGCCCCCAGCACAGGGCCGGCCCCCCAGAGGCCATGCCCGACCCAAGGTGACCACCCGCGGAGCCCTCGACACCCCACACAAGAAGGACACTGTGTGTCCCCTGGCTGGTGGGTCCTGGGGAGGGTGGGCGCCGCGGCTACCCTGGCCAAACAGGGCTCTGCCGAGCCCCCGGATGACCGCTGATCAACACACAGCCCTCACCGGAAGGAGGACACGTCCCGCCCCAGCCCGTGCGCCCCACACTCACGGGGGTCGCGGCCTGGGGAGGAGATGCACTCCCGGATGGATTCCGAGATGCCCAGGCTGGCCGCCGTGGGCAGGGGCCCCAGCAGCGCCTCCAGGGCAGGGGGCCCGCCGTCCTCCTCGGGGCTGCCGGCTGCCTCCGAGCCCCCCGGCAGGCCGCAGAGCTCCCGGCAGAAGTCCTTGTTCAGGTGGCTGGCGGCGACCTCGAGCTCCTCATCCTCGGCGTCCTCGTCACCAAAGATGCTGGCCGTGGGGTCCTCAGCGGGGCCTGGAACACGGGGCCACAGCACGAGAGCGGTGAGCCGGGCGGCGCCGGACCCGCTCTGGGCAGACGGGGCCTCGCCCAGACCTTCTGGGACGAGCAGCGGCCGTGCCTGAGGCCACAGCCCTGGACGCGAGCAGGGCCTCCGGCAGAGCCCGAGCTCCTGCCCACGGAGAGGCAGGAGCTGAGGCCAGGGCCTTCGCGACGCTGGAGGTCACGACCCGGGAAACAGGCGAGCACCGGCGCCTCCACCGCCCTCGGCCATGCTGTGGGGCGCACAGAAAGGAGGGGGCGCCCCAAGGACACAAGCCGGCTCAGAACAGGCCCGCAGAGCCCCCGACAGGAGGCGGCAAAAGGCCAGTGCGGCGGCCTCTCCGCTGTCCCCAGGAAGGCCCCGTCCTGTGGACACTCGCTGCCCTGTGTACAGACAGACTGGAGTGGCGGCCGCAGAGGCATGAGGGGCACAGCCAGTGCCAGGCTGGGCAGAGCCTCCTGCCCAAGCCAGCTCAGCGCGGAGGGGAAGGTGGGTTATGCAGGTAAGCAGCTGCAGGCCCGGCGGGCGGCCCCCATTAAGAGCCACAGCTGCCGCGCAGGACACGCTTGCCCGCTTGGCCTGCAGCGGACGCGCCAGCCCGCGGCCCGCGCCGCACAGCCCAGCCCAGGGCCTGAGAGGCAGGCAAGGGCAGAGGTGCTCAGGCCAGGGGAGGCTGACGCCCCAGGGCGGCAGGCCAGAAGCAGGGCCGGCGCCAGACTCACCCCACCCACGGGAAATAGCCTCTGCCCACGCGAGGCCGCCAGGCGGCCCTGTGAGGACCAGGAGGCCTGCGAAGTTGGCGGCAGGCCGGGCCCCGGCAGGGCAAACCCAGCGCACCACAGGCAGGAGGCCCTGCCCGCCGGCCACACCGTGGGCCACAGTTAGTGCGGGCACCCTGGGCCAGCGCACGGCGCGGGCTGGAGAGCAGAGGCGGCGGGTGCACTCACCTTCCTTGGTCAGGCTGGCGAGGGCCCCCTTGGCCCGCGGCCGGCTGCTCTCCAGCTCGCTCTCGATGGCGTCCTGGTAGCTGGAGATCTCCCCTGCGGGCAGCAGTGGGTCAGCGAGCCACCCCAGGGCCTGGCGGCACGTGCCCGCGTGGACTCACCTTCCACCTCCTCCAGCTGCTTGGACAGGACCTGCTCCAGCTGAAAGAGGCGGCCTTGAGTACGGGGCGAGCAGGGGCACGGCCCGACCCGCCCGGCCCCGCCCCACCTGCTTCAGGCGCAGCTTCCTCTGGCCGGCGGTGTAGGACGGCGGGTCACACTCCCCCTCCAGGTCAGTCTTCATGAACTCGTCCACGGTCAGCTGGCTGGTGGGGGTGTCTTCGAACTCTGTGAGCCTGCGCGGGCGGCGAGGCCTGAGACCGGGCCTCCGCCGCTAGCCCCAGGCGCCCGCACCACAGCCGGGCCGGCCGGGGGACAGCCCGCGCACCGACAGCTCCGGGCTGCAGACCACCCCGTCCCTGCACTGGGAGCCGGCAGCAGGCTCACCTCTTCCGCAAGGTGGACTCGCACACCTTGACCACGCCAACCACCTCCCTGACGGTCCTGCGGAAGTCGTGCATCCGGGCGGCCACCAGGAGCGCTGCGGGGCAGGCGGCGTTGGGGGGCGCGCACGAGCCCCCAGGACTGAGGGGTGCGGGTGGGTGGGGCACGAGCTCTCGGGACCGCCCCATGCAGGCCTGGGAAGGGGTCTGGCTGGAAGTGGACAAGGCCCCTCGGCGGGCTAAGCTACTGGGAGCTGGACAGGGCTCCAGGAGCACCACACCAGGAGGGCACATGCTGATGTCCTCTGGCGACTGACCACACACGGCCACCACCCGCAGCCCGGCCACAAGCTCAGCCTCAGAGGGCCCTGCCCACCCACCCATTCTCCCACCCTGGGGCTGCGCAGGGCAACGCAGGCCAGCAGAGGGCAGCCCAGGCGGCGGGGCCTGGATGGTGGCTCTGGAGACCAGAGGCCGCCGACGGCTGCAGACCTGCCCCACAGAGGCCCGAGGGCCGGCGCCCGGTGTGCATCCAGTCTCTCTTCATCCTCTGCAGTAGCCTCAGGGCCGTCATGGACACCTCGTGGTTCTTGTCCCCGAACTCCAGCAGGTGGGCAAAGCGCGGGATGTACAGGCAAGGGTCTGCGGCAGACACAGGCCTCAGCGTGGCCCCCGGCTAGCCGGAGCCAGCGCTCTGGGGGCCTCCCCCACGGGCTTGGGGCACTGGAGCCGCGGGCGGCGGCCATTCCCACTTGGGCGGCCGCACCCCCCCGCATCTCCTCTCACATGGGAGGTCCCGCCCCTAGCACGGGTGGTGGAGACAGGGTCGCGACGGTCCCACAGCCCAAGGAAGAGCCTGCTGGACCCACCAGCTTGACTCACCCAAGGACCCAGGCCCATTTCTGAGCCATCTCCCCCCACCCCCATGTGGCTGTGGATCCACACAGGGGGTCTGGGCCAGGCCTGGCCACTGACTGGCCGTGGAAGGGGTGCAGCAGCCCCTCCACCAGTGCCACAGGTGGGCCCGGGCCCCCCTCCCCCAAGCCCACTCCCAGGTGGCACCCAAGCTGGTTCGAAGTCTTCTGGTGGCTTGCCTGCTCGCTAACAAAGGCACTCCTAGAATGCCGAGCGGTAGCCTTAGCACATTGGGGCTTCTAGCTGGGCCCTCCTGGGGGTGCAGTGGGTCAGGCAGCGCACTACGCAGCAGACCACAACCACTGCCACGCGAGTTCGATCCCGGCCGGTGGCTGGGGAGCTGACCTACAGAGCACAGCAGACCTCTCTGCCTCCCGCTGCTCCCCTCAGCAGTGTGCTTCAGTCCACCTGCCTGTTCTGCTCCCCACTCTGTCTCTGGGGAGTCCTCTCACCCCCCACACCTCTAGTCTGCACCCCAGCTCTCGTGTGTGTAAGTAAATACATCTTTGTAAGAAACGGTATCTAACTTTTCAGTCAAGCAGGCGTGGCTGGCTGGCCCGAGCTGGGCTCTGACCTTGGCTCCTGGGGTGGGAAACTGTGTTGCCCAAACACTGTGAAGCAGCTCAGGCAGACCGGGGGCGGCGCTCCTGGGGAGGAAACCAGCCACGGCCAGGCCACGGCCACGGCCACAGCGCAGGTGGGGGCAGCTCCCGAGGGCTCGGCCAAGAGGCATGGCAAGGGCTGGCCTCAAGTGGTCGGTGAAGGGATCTCAAGGAGAGGCGGTCTTTCGGGTGAAGACCAAGCCGGGTGGATGGGACAGGCACCCACCTGAGGCTCAGGGGGCGGGGCCAGGTCGCCAGGCCGAAGGGGCGAGTTTGTCATAAAAGAAGGAAAAGACAGGGAGCTGCCCCCAGGGGCTTGTGCCACCGGGGGAGGGGGCACTGCACCCACCACGGTGATGAGGGCCGCCCTGCCCTGCCGGGCTCCCCAGCGATGCCCACACAGGCCTCCACAGGGTGGACTCAGCAGGGTGCTGAAGTCGGCCCCTGGAAAGATGGCCCTCGCCCTGACAGGCGGTCGGCGACATGAAGCAGCCTTTGGGGTCACTCACAGGCTCCGCAGCGCTGGAGCTAGAGCAAAGTCACGAGCTCCGCGCTCAGGTGCCAGCTCAGCTCTAACACGCAAGCGATCTGGCCACACTGCCATAGTGGAGGGCGGCGCCCGGCCTAGGGAAGGAACGCCCAGCGCCCGGAGAAGCGGCCCGTGCTCACCGCCCTGGGGACAGCGCCACGTGCGCCGGACCACAGGGCTGGCGGGAACCGGGCAGAGGCTCCCCCGCGGCACCGCCCGTTGCAAACGAGCCAAGGGCCGAAAGGGACTGTCCCTAGGGCGGGCAGGCAGGCGAGGCCGCGCGCCGCGGACCACCAGGGACTCGCGGTGCCAAGTGGAGATGCGCCGGGCGCTCGAGGCCTCGCCCGGGCTGCGGGCGGCCGGGCGCGGGGCGGGGTGGGCGGGGCGGGCGCGCGGCGGGGCGGGCCCGGGCGTGCGCCCTCGCGCGGGGCGGAGTCGCGCCGCGCCAGTGGCGCCGGGCTGGGGGCGCGGGCACGCCGTGACGCGCGCGGGCGGGCGGGCGCTGCGGCCCCGGGCTGCGGGCAGCGGTTGCGGCGGCCAGCCGAGCAGGGCCGGCGCTGGGCAGGCGGCCGCCGCGCCCCATGCTGCTGCCCCTGGCCTGCCTGCACGGCCGGGTAGCGCAGTGCCTGGCCGCGCTGCTGGTGCTGGCCCCGCCGCTGCCCAGGCCCCGGCGCGGCGCGAGGGCGCCCGGAGCGCCGCCCCGCCCGCGCGCCGAGGCCGCCCCGCCCGCGAAGATGGCCGCGGAGCTGTGCCCCGCCGCGGGCGGCACGGCCGCCACCGCCACCGACATCGCCAACAGCAACGCCGCCGCCGCCGCGCCCAGGAAGAGCCCGCCCAGCGCCCCGCCGCCCCCGCCGCCGCCGCCCGCGCCCGCGCCGCCCGCGCCCGACAACAACAACGCCGAGAGCCCCAGCTGGCAGTCCTGCCACCCCACCCTGCGCGAGAGGTGAGCCCGCCCCGCCGCCCCCGCCCCGCCCCGCCCCCGCCTGAGCCTCTGCCTTTGCAGGAACGCGCTGATGTTCAACAGCGAGCTCATGGCCGACGTGCACTTCGTCGTGGGACCCCCGGGCGCCGCCCGCAGGGTGCCTGCCCACAAGGTCGGTAGGCACTGGCCGCGCGGCGGACGGCCTGGTCTCTGCGGGCGCGGTGGCAGCCGGAGGCAGGAGGGCCCGGCTCAGGGCAGCTCTCTCGCCCGCAGTACGTCCTGGCCGTGGGGAGCTCCGTCTTCTACGCCATGTTTTACGGGGACCTGGCGGAAGTTAAGTCGGAAATCCACATCCCCGACGTGGAGCCCGCGGCCTTCCTGATCCTGCTGAAGTAAGTGCGTTCGCGCTGCGGGAGCTCCTGTCCAGGCCGAGCGCCTGCCCTGACGCGCCCCTGCCCACCAGGTACATGTACAGCGACGAGATCGACCTGGAAGCCGACACGGTGCTGGCCACGCTGTACGCGGCCAAGAAGTACATCGTCCCCGCGCTCGCCAAGGCCTGCGTCACCTTCCTGGAGACCAGCCTGGAGGCCAAGAACGCCTGTGTACTGCTGTCCCAGAGCCGGCTGTTCGAGGAGCCCGAGCTGACGCAGCGCTGCTGGGAGGTCATCGACGCGCAGGCCGAGATGGCCCTGCGGTCCGAGGGCTTTTGCGAGATCGACTGGCCGACGCTGGAGATCATTGTGCGCAGGGAGGCGCTCAACACCAAGGAGGCGGTGGTGTTCGAGGCCGTCCTGAGCTGGGCCGAGGCCGAGTGCAAGCGCCAGGGCCTGCCGGTCACCCCGCGCAACCAGCGGCACGTGCTGGGGCCGGTGCTCTACCTGGTGCGCATCCCCACCATGACCCTGGAGGAGTTCGCCAACGGCCCTGCACAGTCGGAGGTGCTGACGCTGGAGGAGACGCACAGCATCTTCCTGTGGTTCACGGCCGCCAACAAGCCCCTGCTGGACTTCCCCCTGGCCAAGCGCAAGGGCCTGGCGCCCCAGCGCTGCCGCCGCTTCCAGGCATCCGCCTACCGTGGCAACCAGTGGCGCTACCGCGGGCGCTGCGACAGCATCCAGTTCGCCGCCGACCGGCGCGTGTTTATCGCGGGGCTGGGCCTATACGGGTCCAGCGCCGGCCCCGCCGAGTACCGCGTCAAGATCGAGCTCAAGCGCCTGGGCGCAGTGCTGGCGCAGAGCCTGACGGGCTTCGTGTCCGACGGGTCCAGCGGCACCTTCCCCGTGTGGTTTGAGCACCCAGTGCAGGTGGAGCAGGACGCCTTCTACACGGCCAGCGCTGTGCTGGACGGCAGCGAGCTCAGCTACTTCGGCCAGGAGGGCATGACGGAGGTGCAGTGTGGGAAGGTGACCTTCCAGTTCCAGTGCTCCTCGGACAGCACCAACGGCACCGGGGTGCAGGGCGGGCAGATCCCTGAGCTCATCTTCTATGCCTGAGCCGGGGGCGGCAGCATGGGCAGGCGCCAGAGCCGGGGCGAGCTGGCTGTGGCACGGCAGGGCCAGGACAGGACGCTGAGAGCAGACCTGGGGTACAAGCCAGGGCCCTCCCCACGGCGGCAGCCCCACTGCCTCCCCCGAGACATCCCTGGGCGTTAGCGAGGGGGCGCCCTCCAGGTCCTTGTGCTGTCTGGGGGGCTTTCGTAATAAAGTGTTGACCAGGAGCAAGGGGCCGCAGACAGCTCTCTGGCTGCAGCACCTTAAGTGAGGGTCCGGCCGTGGTGAGCGGGGCCTGTCTGCCCGCACACCTGGCCAGGACTTCCCAGAAGAGCCGGGTGGCCTGTGCAGTGCGAAGGGCCACTGGCAGGCCCAGAGGGCTGGGGCTGCCCCTCCCTGGACCCTCCAGGTGTGAGGGCCCTGGCGAGGCCGAGGGGCTCACCTATGGCGGGCGCGTTGATGCACAGCTCTCTGGCCAGCAGCAGGAAGGTCTTCCCCAGCACGTACACGTTCACCTGCCGGGGGACCGCGGTGGCGCCTGGGTTCAGGAAACCTCATGGGCAGGGGCTGGCACGCTTTGGTGCCGCACCTCCCGCATGCCCGCCTGGGGCCAGCACAGCGCTACCTACCTGCAGCAGGTCGCTGAGGTCCAGGAGCATGTCTGCAAGGGGTCAAGGAGCACACGCACCGGGCACACGCCAGCACCCTGGCCGCAGCGCTCGGCTGCGCCAGCCAGCAGCTCTGGGCCTCCAGAACCTCTCGGGACCCTGACTGCTCCCGCCCGGGGCAGACGAGGGCTCGCGTGGTCCTGAGCCGGCCAGGCAGGTGGCCGCCGCCCCAGTAACTTGGCTCGGGCACCCCTGGGGCGCGCCCAGCTCCAGCTGGGGTCCGCCCTCGCTCTCAGCAGGTGCATACTTGTGTGTGTGACCAGGGCCTTGAAGCCAGGGCAGACTCGGGGGCAGGCCTGGCGTCCGGGCCCCCCCGCCCCTTCCCGCAGAGGGGCCCCGCCCTGACCACACCTGCCGCGGGCCTGCAGCCCCGGGCACCAGCGCCTTTGCCCTCCTGGCCAGGCTGTCTGGGCTGGGGTGCTCGCCAACCACGCCCGCGCCAGCTTAAATCTAAGTGTACGAAGCCCAACGGTCACTTTACAACCTCCTCGGGCCAGCCGGATGAGACAGCGGGCGGGCCCAAAGGATACGTGGTGTGCCCTCGGTGCGGCACACCAGGTAGAGGCAGGCAGCGACCACGTGGGCCATCTTCCGGCCGCGGGTCAGGTGCTTGCTCACAGCCATCTTGAAGAAGTTGAAGGCCGTGTCCAGGCAGTGCTGGTTCAGCTGCAGCTGGTTCCCCAGGTGGTGGATCTGCCGCCGCCCTGGGACACAGCACAAAGCGTCATGGCCCGGCCCGGCGCCCTCCATGGCACCCCCTCCTGTGGCAGGAGGCAAGGCCTCCCGCCGGCCTGGCTGCCTGCTGCCTCTCCCCTCCTGGGCTGGCCACACTCTAGAAGAGACCCAGAGGCGAGCCTATGGCCAGCGTGCAGGGCCCTGGCGGGAGATCATGTCAGGTGGCGTCCCCCGGCGGGGGGCTGCCCAGTGGCCACAGGAGGCTGGCCACCACCCCTCATGGAACCCCAGGGGTACATGTGCCCCAGGCAGCTGCGCTTCCTGCCCTGAGAGAAGAGGACGGGGCTGGGAGGCCAGGCCTGACCCTCACCCCCGGGCTGCTCCCAGTGACCAGTGCCAGAGAGGGCCCAGGGGCCTGCTCCCAGGAGTGGTGGCGGTGAGGTCCAGCCGCTCTGCTGAGGCAGCTGAGCCGCCAGCGCAGTCACAGCCCAGACTCGGGAGGCCAGGGCCAGTGCAGCCACCGCTCGCAGGAAGGACGCCTCGCCCACAGGCGACCTCCTGCCAGGCAAGCCAGTGTCCCTGGAGACAGCAGCTGGGCGGCTGCCCTCCACACTGAGGCCCAGGGCAGGACAGTACCTGGCACCCAAGAAGCTACCTGCCCGCTCCCGAGCTCTGGCCACCCTGCCTTGAGGCTACTGCCCTCCTGAGGGTCTTGGGAGCCTACGGGCCCAGGAGGCCACCCCAGGGCTTACTCTGGAAAAGGGGGCAGCAGGGGCCAAGAGGAAGCGGGTGGAAGCTGGAGAACAGTCTAGGGCCAGGCCCCACAGACCCACCTGTGGACAGCACACTCGATGGGCAGCAAAGAGGGCAGGCCAGGGGAGCAGCGGTGCCTGCCCAGAGACCCGCCACCCCCAGTACCCTTGGGCCGAGCTTCCCCCCACCCCCGCCCCTGACCAGCAGTCAGCAGCTCACTGGATGGTGGCACCCCAGGGTGGAAGGCCTGCCCAAACCAAGACCCAGCTGGCCAGTGGGCTCCCGCGGGTTTGCCAGTGGCACGCACTGAGGACCTGCCGGTGGGAGAGCGGCTGGAGGCGAAGGGCGGCAGCCACCTGGCAGGGGCAGAGGCCAGCTTTGCAGGGCCCGGTACACGGCAGGATGCCCCCAGGGCAGAGGCAGGTCCTGGCCCCTCCCGCCCTCCAGAGGTGGCTGCAGCACAGCAGGGGCTGGTGCAGAAGGCGCCCCTTGGCGGGTCGGCGGGGCTGGGCGGCAGTGACCACAGGCCAGCGTGGGGGCCCCCATGGGTGGGGTGCAGTGACCGCAGACCTGGAGGTGGCACTGGAGAAGCACTAGGAGGGGCCGCCCTCCCGGTCCCGCCATGGGAAATCACGGGGATCTTAAACGCAGCCCCCACCCAGGACGAGCAGCTCGCCGTACAAGCGCAAGCCCCGAGAGACAGGGCAGGCGGGAGAGACCATGCCAGCTTCGTAGACAAGGAGGTGGGGCAGACTCGCAGGAAAGCCCCCACTGGGGGCGCCACCACCCCGCCCCCGCAGGCGTGAGGACCAAGCAGGGGTCAGCGTGGGGAGTGGGTCAGGCTGCAGGTCTGGGGCGCGGCTGGAAGCGAGAGGCGGAGACCAGAGCGCCTGGAGGCCCTCAGCACACGCACAAGCGGCCGCCCGTTGGCGCCCCAGCCCTCGGCCTCAGCGGCTGGACGCCTGGGCCCAGGAAGAGATCTCTGCCGTCAAAGGAAACGTGAGGAAAGCGAAGGGGCGAGGACCCAGACGCGAGGCCGAGCAGATGAGCACGTCCGGACCAGAGAGAGACCCGGGGCGCGGGGCGGCCCCTACCGTTCTGCAGGGTCTGCGCCCGCGACTCCTTGCCCAGGCTCACGTGGAAGCCGCCGCCCAGGGTTGGGGTCTTGCCAGCACCTGAAACACAGAGCGGGAGCTCAGGGGAACCTGTGGGGCCGCACCCCACCGGCAAGTCCATGAGCTCCAGCCACCCTTCGCCATGCCCTCCCGGCCTCCCTGGAGCCACAGCGTGGCCTCTCCAAGGGGTGATGGCCCAGCAGAGCGTGGGGGCCGGCGGGGGACACAGTGCCCAGAGGCTCAGAGTGACAGGACTCTGAGGCCAGGTCTGTGTCGCTGGCCACCAGCTCAGAGTGGCCAGCAGGTATTGTCCTCTGGGGTGCCATGGCCCCAGTGTGTCCCTGAGAGCAGCCAAATCCCAAATTAGTGCTAACAACTGTTAAAAGACTCCAGCAAGGGGGGCCTCCCTGGCGGGGCAGGGGTCAGTCTCGGTGCTATGGAGCCATTGCAGCCACTGTGGCCTGGGTTCGATCCCCGGCCATGGCGCAGCAGACTCTCCTGCCTCCCCTTGCCCCCTCAGCAGTGGGTTTCAGTGGATCTGACTGTTCTGCTCCCCACTCTGTCTCTGGTGAATCCTCTCACCCCTTATCCCCCACCTCTGGCCTGTTCCGCTCCCCACTGCTCTGGTGAGTCCTCACACCTCAGTTCCTCCAGTCTGTGTACACATGATAAATCTTTTAAAAAATAAAAGGGGGGCCTCCCTGGTGGCGCAGTGGGTTAAGCAACACACTGTGAAGCAAACCGCAGCCACTGCAGCATGAGCACGAGTTCGATCCCTGCTGCCAGCCAGGGGGGTACCCACAGGGCGCGGCAGACCTCTCCTGCTGTGCCCGCTGCTCCCTCAGCAGTGTACTTCCATTGATCTGCCTGTTCTGTTCCCCGCTCTGTCTGTGGTGAATCCTCTCACCCCCCACATCTCTGGCCTGTACCCCAGTGCTTGTACGCATAAATAAATCTTTAAAACAAAATAAAAGGTCACAGCAAAAGATTCTGAAATTCTGCCGGAAGCAGGAAGACGACTGGAAACAAAGCTCTGAGAAGCGCGCGTGGCCTGGGCTCGTCCTCAGCACCCCACGCCCCACCGGGTTAAGCCAAACCTCAGTGACAGGGTGCTCACTTCGTTCACTTAGTGAGGGGCTCCGCCCTGCGCACAGCCAGGCAGGGGGCCCTGTGCAGGAGGGAGAGTCAGTGCCCCACTCTGGAGAGGGCCGAGTCTACGTGGGACACAGCCTCCCAGCCCCCCCAGCCTTCGATCAGCAAGTGGCTCAATGGGCACAGCCCCCAGCCCTCCGGGTCAGGCCCAGCCTTGGCCCCTGGGGATGAGCACGCAGCGCTGCATCCACGCCCCTCCCCATCTGGGCCAAGCCCCCCCTCCCCCATGCTGGTGGCTGGCAGCCCACTGTGTGCTCCCCAGCTGGCCACCTGGACCCCTCCTGCTGCAGAGCTGGGAGGGCCCAGTCCCCCCACTGGCCACGTCTCAGGCTCTGCTCTCTCCGTGGTGTGGCCACGGCCCCTGCGTCTGGTTAAGTGCTGATGTACGTGCAGGTTTGTTTCTGGGCTCTCGGTCCCATTCCTGTGATCTGTGTTTATTTCCACTTCCGTGACATACCGTTTTAAATTACCGTCATTGGGTAATGAAGAGTGAAGTTGGATAAAGTGATGGCTTCATTATTCTTCCTTCCTCAAGATCGGGTTATTCTGAGTCTTTTATGGCCCCATATAAACTTTAGCTTTTTATTTCCTTAAAAACTAACCACTGAAGGACCTCCCTGGGGTGCAGGGGTTAGGTCTCAGCACTGTGGGGCTTCCGTAGCCGCTGCACCGCGGGTTAAATCCCCGGCCAGGGGCTGACCACAGGACGGGGCAGACTCTCCTGCCTCCCACCTGCCCCCTCAGCAGTGGGTTTCAGTTCATCTGCCTGTTCTGCTCCCCGCTCTGCCTCTGGTGACTCCTCTCACCTCCCGTGACTCTGGCTTGTACCCCAGATTGTGTACGCATAAAAATAAAATAAAAATCTTTTTAAAAAATAAATAAATAAAACCATCTGTAAACGAAGCCCCGGGCGCAGGTGGCCGCAAGGGCAAGTGCTGCTGAGCATCCCAGAGAGAAGCTGTGCCCACCTGGTGCCTTCTCCTGGACATAGGAGGGAACGCTCCACCAGACAGGGAAGTGGAAAACCTCCCAGAGCTAGAAGCAACCCTGAGGGGGATGAAAATCTGTTACATTGAAAGGCTTAAAAAACATTGTTTCAGCAGAGACAGAAAAAGCATCTAGGAAAATCCAGGTGCCCTGGCAAAAACTCAGCGCAGGGTGGGGTGGGGGCTCCTGCCACCTTTCAGTGACCAAGACCTGGATGCCAGCCCCCAAATGGCAGGGGCCGGAAGCCCCCAGATGGGAAGAAAGAGGGATCTCTGCGTGCAGGAGAAAGGCGGAAGAAAGCAAACGCCCTAGTACACACACGCTCTTCTCACAAGACCGAAGACTTCTAGGAAAACGTCCTAGAACCAGCATCTAAGCACAGCAGGGTCGCAGGCAACAGGCCGCCCAGACACCAGCGCAGCCCCGGGGCTGCCACTGGGCTGGGGACCGGAGCACCGGGGGGGACGGGAGCTGTGCTGAAACCAGACCCTGAGCAGAGAAGACAGAAGCCAAGCTGACTGAGACACGTCCCGGACGGGAAGACCAACCGGCAAAATGTGAAATCTCCCAAGTTACAGGATTTCAATGTGATCCTCGTTCAAGCCCCAGGGGCGTCTCTGTAAATATCTGCCAGGCCTCCCTGATGGCCCAGGGGCCAGTCTCAGGCTGTCACCGCCACAGCCTGAGTGCAATCCCCAGCCAGGAGCTGACCACGGGCGCAGCAGACTCTCCTGCCTCCCCGCTGCCCCCTCAGCAGTGTGCTTCAGTCGGTCCGCCTGTTTTGCTCCCCACTCTGTCTTTGGGGAGTCCTCTCACCCCTGCACCTCTGGCCTGCACCCCAGTTCTTCTACGTAAAATAAAACAAAAAACAAACTTTTTTTGGCACCAACTCCATACAAGCTTCTTCTAAAGTTGAACAGAAAGCGAAAGGAAGCTACGGCCAGGGCAGTTCTGAAAAGAGGCTGGAGGGTCACAGCCCTGACCTGCAGACGGAGACCCGGGGCGGTGGAGACCCCCGGAGGCTGCCCTGCCACCCAAAGGCATCCATGGGAGCCCAGGAAATCCGACAGGGCAGTGGCGCAGGAGGGACCGCAGCCTCACAGGGGGCTGCACCCCACAGCGCCGCCCAGGGCCTGACGCTCTGCAGTCAAAAGGAAACAGAACTCCCGCGAGAGAGGCCCGCCGACCTAGGGTTAGGCAAAGAGTTCGTGGAAGTGACGAGAAATGTTAACGCACTGAATTGCATTAAATTTTAAAACTTTAATTATGATTTTAAACTGCTGCGGCAGGCAGCAGCTTTGCACAGTGCTCCCCTGGCTCTCAGAGCAGGGCCCGCCAGATAGCGCTGGCCCAGGGCCCTTCCCTTCCCTGCACAGGACCTAGCCTTTGGGGTTAAAAAGCAAATGACAAAAACAAATAAACTTCTGCTCTGCCAACTGCACAGCCAGCCAGAGACACACGGGCCCGCGGAGACACCCAGAACAGGCACCTGAGCAACTGGAGGAAACAAGCAGGAGCGGTGGCGGGTACCCGCCAACAGAAAACTCTGCGAACGGCCCAGCCTCCAGAGGGGCGCAAGCCCACCGGGCAGGGCAGCGGCACCTCCTGCCAGAGGCCAGGCCAGGCAGCCCCAGGAGCCGCGAGCCTCCGGCCCAGAGGGGGGACAGCGCGGCCCTGCGACCCCGCAGCTGGCAGCGACGCCCTGGGAGCCCGGGGGAGCGCCTGGGAGCCCCGCTGCCTGCCGATGCCGGGCGTGGGAGCACAGCACCCCGCCCGCCCCGGCCCGGAGCCCGAGACCGAACGCCGCCGCGGGCTGGGGCGCGGAGCCCCGCCAGGACTCACCGTCCAGCGACACGAACTGGCCGACCGCCGAGGAGCCGCCGCCGCTGTTCTCCACGAACTGCACCTCGGACACGATGATGTTGTCCTCGAGCACCGAGCCGCAGCCGGTGCACACGGCGTCCCCGCGCGCCGCGTCCAGCTCGATGTCCGTGCCGCCGCAGCCGCGGCACACGCGGCCCGTCATGCCTGCGCCGGTCCGGCCCGAGGGCCGCTCAGTCCGCCGGGTCCCGGTAAGTCCGCGAGGGGCCCGGTGCGTCCGCTGAAGGCCCCGGCCCGTCCGCCGAGGGTCCCGGTGCGCCCGCGGGTCCGGGCCGCTGGGGGGCCGCGTCCGTCCGCCGAGGGCCCCGGGGCGCCCCGAGGGTCCCGGCCCGTCCGCGGGGGTCCCGGCGCCCGCGGGCCCGTCGGTCCGAGGGTCCCGGCCGCCCGCGCGCCCCCGGCCCGGCCGCCCGCGCTCCGCCGCGAGACTCTCGCGAGGCCGCCGCGCCGAGCGTCGATTCGCAGCGGCAGATTCGCCGCGCGCGCGGGCCGCGCCTCCCGTTGGCAACGGCCGCGCCGGCGGGACCCGAGCGGACACCGGGGCTGCGCGGGACGCGAGGACTCGAACCGGCGACCCCGCCCGAGCACGGCTTCGGAACCGCGACAGGGCGAGCCCGCGGCGTGACCCGCGTCCGGAGGCAGGGCCGCGGCGGCGAGGGCGGGCGGGGCGGGCGGGGCGGGGCGGGGCGGGCGGGGCGGGCGCCGGGGCGGAGCCTCGGTGGGAGCGTGGGCCGGGACTGCGCCGGGTCTGGGCGGGCCTTGTCGAGGGAGACCCGGGTTTGCGCGGGCCAGGGTAGCTGACCTCAAGAACCCCTGGTGCAGCCCGTGCGTCCACCGCGCGAGCCGGAGCCGCGCGCGTCATCCCCGGTTGTGTTGCCCCGGGACGCCCCACTTTGACAGTTGGTCGTGCTCTCCGTGCCAGGTCTCTGTGCCCCACGTCGCTGGCCCCAAAACGCCCGACTTACCTGAATCCAGGTATAGAGGACGCCATAGTTTTAGGGGCCGAATAGGAGAGCCAAGGCAAGTCAGGCGAGCCCACTCCCCCCAGGAAGCCCAAAACCCAAAAACTGCTCCAGCAGTCGGGACCCTCCTACCCCAACCAAACGTCAAGCTGGTCCTATAGACACCTATGATCCAGGGGCAGGCCAGAAGGAGGCCGGATGGGAGGACTGGACGGCTGCCCACCTGCCTAGGCCCCAAAGCTGCCAATAAACCCCCACTCTGTCTCTGCCGAGTCCTCTTCCCAGCAACCTCTGCCCTGCACCCCAGTTCTTGTATGCATAAATAAATCTTTTTTAAAAATTAAAAAAAAATGTCTGTAGCAGGACAGCTCCCACTGGGTCCTGTGGGCTCCAGCTGACCACAGGGCAGGGCACGTGGAGGACAGGCCACCACGTGCGGGTCTCACCCACAGCAACCGCCGAAGGCCTCAGGCTCCCGGACAACACCCTGGGGCTGGTCCTACAGACAGGACACAAAGAGCCCACTGGGCCACACGTGGTGGCTGCCTCACCCAGAGAGCATCAGTAATGGTCGCCACAGATTACCAGGAGTGCTGGACAGCGCTGGCAGGTAGCGATGGTCATTTCTGGTCACCAGGGGTGCTGGCCAGTGTGATGGCCACTACTGGCCCACAGAGGCAGCATCAGAGACACCAGTGTCCACAGCTCTGTGAGTCGTTGGTGACACCAGCACAAGCAGCTCTTGGAGCCGCCAGCCGGGCCTCTGGGCTCCTGTCAGGACATGTCAGAGATGGGACAGAGGCCCCATCTCCACAAAGGTCGGAAGGCGGCTGCTGGACACTTCTTTCTTCAGAGCCAGAAGCAGAGTCTTCCCCTTCTTTCTTCAGGGGCTGGAGCCATCTCTCCTGTTCATGGGCTGGTGTCTCTGCTCTTCAGCTCCCTCCAACCTGGCTTATATCCTTTCTCAGAGTGTCTACCTACAAGTCTGACTGGACCATTTTTCTTCTGACTGGATTTATTTTTATTGATACACACAAGAGCTGGGGTACAGGTCTAGAGGTGCAGGGAGTGAGCAGATCCACCAGAGACAGAGCGGGGAGCAGAACAGGCAGATCCACTGAAACACACTGCTGAGAGGAACAGTGGACGAGGTAAGAGAGGTCTGCTGCGCCATGTGGGTCCCCTCCCTGGCCGGGGATCAGACTCGCGCTGCTGTGCCGTGGATGCTTCACAGTGCGGCACTCAACCCGCTGCGCCACCAGGGAGGCCCAAGACCTCCCATATTTAAAAAAATTGAATATTATTATTTGAGAATTTTGACTTTCAGGGAAGTTTTGTCACAAGCTTAACACAGATTTTTATAAAACAACATTCACTCCCAGGGCAGCAGTTAAAGATCTTAAGAACAGATTGGTTTTTCCACTAAAGGGCAACTTAATCTCAGAGCTTTCTCTCAGCCACTGAGCCTGAGGGAAAGAGCACTAAGCCCCTCAGGTTATCTAAACTGTGTGTGCTCAACTGTGGCCGCCTGTCAGTGCTTCTGTTTTCAGACCCCAGCCAGCAGGAGTGTGGGGTCTCTCTCCCTGTGGCTCCACCACAGTCAGCTGTGGCAGTTGCTCCTCAGAGACCTGTTATTTTTTAATTTTTTTAAAGATTTATTTATTTATGCACACAAGAGCTGGGGTACACACTAGAGTCGCGGGGGGTGAAAGGGAGTGGTGAGCAAAACAAGTAGATCAACCAAAACACACCACAGAGGGAGCAGCAGGAACCTGCTGCGGCATGTGAGTCCCTGCCCTGGCCAGGGATCGAACTTGAGGTGCTGTCAGCAGATGCTTCACAGTGCAGCGCTCAACCTACTGAGCCAGCAGGGAGGACCTGGACCATTTTCTCAATCTGGTGGCCTTTTGGACCACTGAGCACCAATCAGCTCATAGCTCGCACCTGATTGGTCCAGTCCTCGATCCAGGAAGTACACAGTTACATAAAAGGGCTGTGAGGAGAACCTGCCACAAGACTTGGGGTGGAGCCACATGGAGAGAACAACTCTGGGGCTGCCACTCCCCCCTGAGACAGCTGTGTTCTCATAACAATTCCCCACTTTCAATTTTTGTCGCTGTTTCTATGGTGATCAATAGTATAAGCCTCACTATTGTCGCAACTGTAGAGAACGATATTACATTTCACAGGAGTTACTACTTACACTGATTCCAAAAGTTACATCAGTTAGCTACAAGGAACAAAAAGTATAACTGAGCTCACACAAGTAAAAACGTTACGCAACACAAAAGGCAACACTGTGAGGAACAGACCATTCAACGGCAGTTACATCCATTTTCAAAGTGACTCTTTTCATTCCACATTTTCAGGAGAGAAAGAGCAGCCCTGTTTCTTTCTCTTAAACATTCAGGTCCTCAGCCGTCCACAGGCCCAGCGAGTTCCGGCCTCCCAGTTATCTTTAGAGCCTTTTCTCCCGAATGAAGCGGCCAGGGTTTTGCGCCCACAAGCTTCGAAGACGGCAGCACGTCGCTAGGACCAGGCCGCCCCTCAGGGTCAGGCTTGGGCATCTCCTCCGGCCGGGTCTTCAGACCTGACCCATCAGTGAACCCCTCGTTTCCTTTCCTCTTCACCTGAACCATCCTCACCCACCCTTTGCCTTTTCTCTTCCTTCCTTGGTTTCTCGTTTCCTTATTTTGCCCGTGTTGCGTTTTACAACGTTCATGTGACTCCCGTATTGCGCTTTCACGGCCCCTTTCCCTTTCTGTATTCTCCACACCTCCTCCCTGTCCTCGCTCCTGACCCAGCACGCCTGTTTCTGCAGCACCTTCCTCACTGCAGTGCGCACACTGGTGTCCCTGAGAGGGCCTGTCGTGCCTCCCCCTCTCCCTCTGAGCCCAGCCTGTGCTCCCCTCCTACAGATGCCATCGCAGGCCGGCCTCCTTCCCCTCTTCCGCTGCAGCCCCTGAGTGCGACATCTCTAGCTGGGTAGGTGTCGTTTGTACAGCACCCTTAAACTTGCTGTAGCGCCAGCAAGGGGCACAAAGCAAGTTCTCGATGATTCTAACAGACGGGGTCAAGGAGGAGTCTGGGAGC
Source organism: Galemys pyrenaicus (assembly GCA_019455555.1). Classification (NCBI taxonomy): domain Eukaryota; kingdom Metazoa; phylum Chordata; class Mammalia; order Eulipotyphla; family Talpidae; genus Galemys; species Galemys pyrenaicus. Next base: position 20,592,312 of record JAGFMF010011747.1, read on the forward strand.
CCTTGGTAGCTTTTATGCTTTTATTATTAGAGGCGACCAGGTGCACGGCAGGCATGGGGGCCAGGGTGCCGGGAGGCTGGCAGGCCTCCCAACCCCCGGTGCATCTCACCCTCTCGGCTGCTTTGCTGCTTCTGCTATTTTCTCATTCTGCTGGCGTCCTGGTCTCCCACTGCTGCCGCTGCTCTTGCTGCTACTGTTGTTGGCGTCCTCATGACGCCGCCCTTATATGCCCGTGTAGAAACCCAGGTGCGCCCATTTGTGCATGCCCACCTAGGCCCATGTGCAGCACCACAGGGGTCCAGCATCACACCAATGGCGGGAGGGCGGAAAACCCTGATTGACTTTTCTCCGACCCTGACCCTACACTTGGTTAACTTCCTCCTTATATCAGGAGTGCTCTGGGTAATAAATGTCATCTTTACCTCCCAGCGCTTTCTGGAGCAGCAGGGCCTAATCCGTGCGTGTGCTCTGTGCCTGCACCACACAATCTCAGAAGGATCTTCATTAACCTTTTGATGCACCTCTAGGATTTTACTGAATCACTACTGTTTGGGGATCCCCTGTCTTTACCCCACTAACAGGCACTTTTGGTGGTGCATCAACATTTCCGTGTCTCTATTACTAGGGCTCCAGTAGGATCTACCAAAGGAACAGCCTCCTCCAACTCTGGGTTGTCTATGTCCGCCGAGCTTCCTCCCTAGCCTTTCCCAAGACCACACTTCGTTCATCACATGTGAGCGATGTGTTCAACATAGACTATGTCTGCCTGACTTGGCCGACGGGAGGCAAAAATTGAGGCAAACAAATCTACCATCTATTGAGGGTCCTGCTGGTTTGAAGGGACAGAGCTCTTCCAATTCAAGGGATCCCTGGGGAAAAGGGACTAAAAGACCAATAATGTCGAGCAGGCTGGCCCCAACCGTTCAATCCCCCCTCTGGGAATTGGCCGAGAGGGAACTGTCCTGCCCCACAGCAACCCCCTTGACCAGACTGGGTGTCTTGTCTGAGGAGAAGTGTTACTGCTGGGGGTGGTGGGGCTGGTGGAGCTACGGCCCTCGGGAGGGGCACTGGCCCCATGGGAGGGAGTCTCTGCTGGTGGGGTCAAGATTTCCATTAAGTGGGGGTCCTCTTCTTCCTGGACCTCCCTGTGTCAGGAAGGGTGGCCCCCTTCCCTCTGGGCCATCAAAGGGACTTCTACCTACCCCAAACCCGATTTCTGGAGTGCAAACTGTATCTGCTCTTGTGGTTCTGTACCTGCTCTTGCATGTTTAAAATATCACCCCCCTTTGCACCACATCACATTTGTCCTACCACATCTAAGAGGAACCCCAGAAACAAAAACCCAAAATTCGTACCTGTAACTAGGCTCCAACCATATGCCCACGTGAACTCCAGTAACAGGAGCGTTTCCTTGTTGGCACCAGATCTTATCGTCCTCACAAGCCCAGGCTCTATGGCAGACGCAGCAGGAGAAGGGGGTGGAGGCAAAGCAGAACCTTCCTAACAGCTGAACCCAGGACATATTCAACCCTATTTCCCAAATCAAATCCTGCCAGGTCTTGCTATGCTTTTGCGCTTTGGGGTGACCCATGCAAGGAGAGGATCCTTGTGCTGATCAGCCGTGGGTGTCCCCAGTGGCCGCCCCCGGCTGAACCAAGGGCTCTCAGGGAAACAGGGCAGGAGGCCAGGTGGGAGGATGGACAGCTGCCCCCCTGCCTGGGCCCTGAGAGGAGAGCTGCCATAATGGCCCCAAAGGCCAACTCCAAAAGCAAAGGCTGCCGCAGGACAGCACCCACAGGGGCCTGTGGACTCAAGGAGATCACAGGGCAGGGCCCGACAGAGGACAGGCCACCACATGACGGTCTCACCCGCAGCAGCTGCAAGAGGCCTCGGCTCCAGGACAACGCTGTGGGGCTGATCTTACAAACAGGAGACAAAGCCTGTGCAGCTCTGTTGCGGAGTCTGTCCTCCCCACTTTATAGACCAAGCTGACATTCTGAGGGGTGACTGCAGATGACAAGATCAAGGTAGTGTCACCCAGAGGTGGTCTCCCAATCCAGGCCAGGCCGGAGCCGCCCCGCATCCACCTGCATGCTGAGCCACAGCTGGCCGGCCGGGCAGGCGGGGAAGCCCCGACAGCCCAGGTGGGCAGCCCCAACCAGGGCTGCTGGGCCCTAAGTCCCAGCCCTCGGCACTCCTGTCCAGATTGCAGACCCAGGAGGCAGAGCCGCAGCCCAGGCTGGTCCCAGAATGCTGGGGGCTCCGCCTCCCACCTGGGGGGCAGAAGGAAATTCACTGTGTGCTCCTGGAGAGTCCCACTCAGACAGAGGGGCCCTCCAGGGCAACATCAGAGGTGGGAGGGCGGGACTGGGCTTGTGTTAGCTGATGAGCGGGGCCGGCATGACAACCTCAACGGTGAGAGGTTTGAGGGAGGCTGAGCCTGCTGGCCAAGCTGTTGGCGGCCTCCTGCAGCTCCACCGCGAGTCAGCAGTGGCAGCTGCTCCTCAGAGCCCTTTTACTTCCTGGATTGTGGAATGGACCAATCAGGTGTGAACTGCTATGAGCTGATTGGTATTAATGGGCCCAATCAGCCACAGGACTGAAAAATGGTCCAATCAGATGGGTGGGTGGGGCCCCCTGAGAGAAGATATAAGCCAGGGTCCAAGGGCCCCAAAAGGACCTGAGAAGAGCCCCTGAGGAGGGAGAGGAGGAGATGACAGTTCCAGCCCCTGGAGGAAGGACGAAGAAGGGAGACTCCACTCCTGGCTCCAAAGAGAGGGGAGAAGCAGTGTCCAAGCCACCCTGAGGAGGGACAGGGGCCAAAGGACTCTGCAGGGACGGGGCCTCAGTCCTTCTCTGACGGGGCCTGACAGGACCCAGAGGCCCGGCTGGCATCCAAGAGCTGCTTGTGCTGGTGTCGCCAACGACTCTCAGAGCTGTGGACACTGGTGTCTCTGACGCCGCCTCTGTGGGCCAGTAGTGGCCATCACACTGGTCAGCGCTGTCCACACTCCTGGTGACCAGCAGTGGCCATCACACTGGTCAGCGCTGTCCACACTCCTGGTGACCAGCAGTGACCATCACTACTGACCAGTGCTGTCCAGCACTCCTGTGGCAATCATCACTGATGCTCTCTGGGTGAGGCAGCCGCCACGTGTGGCCCAGTGGGCCCTTTGTGTCCTGTCTGTAGGACCAGCCCCAGGGTGTTGTCCGGGAGCCCGGGGCCTCCGGCAATTGCTGCGGGTGGGACCCGCACGTGGTGGCCTGTCCTCCACGTGCCCTGCCCTGTGGTCAGCTGGAGCCCACAGGACTCTGTGGGTGCTGTCCTGGTACAGGCCTTGCTTTAGATTTTGTCCTTTTGTCCTTTGGGGGCTTTTTGGTGGCTCTCTGGCCTCAGAGCCCTCCCCGCCCGTTTCAAATCCGCCAGAACCAGGACTCCTTCCCCAGAGCTAGGGGTGAGGCACAAACAGTGGGCCAGCTGGAGCACAAGCCGCCCCCCCCCAGTTCCTCGCAGCCCCCAGGCTCCGCAGCCCCCACGCAGGGACTTGTGCCTCAGCACAGGACGACAGGCTCAGCCGTGTGCAGGGGGTTGAGGGCCATCCTTGGGAGGCCCAGAGACCACGGTGGCCACATGCAGCAGTGAGCGGGCTCCGGCCCAGGGCTGCTCTCCCTCAGGGCCAGAGGGTGGATGGGCTGCAGGGCCAGGCCAGGTTTCAGGCGGGAACCCCGAGACTGGGCAACGTGGGCAGTGGGCTGAGGAGGGAGCAGAGTCCCCAGCAGCCACGTGCAAGAGGCCCCGCTGGCCCCGCAGCCCAGCTGAGCCAATGCTGGGAGGAGCTCTGCCTTGGGTTGGTGTGATGCTCACACCTTGGGCTCTGCGGCCCACCAGGTCCAGCCACTCCCTCATGTCGCCTCCCTCGGGGCTCCCACTGGCCTGGAGGCGATCCCCAGGGGCCAGGCAAAGAGAGGCCGCCCTCTGCCCAGAGCAGATCTGAGGCTGACCCATCTCTGGCTGCTGCTCTGGAGCCCACGGAGGCCCCGCCCCCCCCGGGCCCTCCCCCCCCCCCCCCCCCCCNGCCCCCCCCCCCCCCCCCCCCCCCCCCCCCCCCCCCCCCGCGCTGGGTCCCCCACACCCTGACTGACACAAGCCCTGGGGACACTAAACGGGCTGCAGGAAGCTGGCGAGAAGGCCTGGCTGGCGCGCAGGCTACCACGCGCCTTCCTGTGTGGCTGCTGCAGGCTCCCAGCGCCATCTTTCTCCCGAGGCAGGCCCAGGCCCTGTGCCCCGGGGCTGTGGGGCGGAGACAGGACCTGCAGCCCAGCCGATCACGTTCCCACACGGCCTAGAGCACAAGGGTGAGCCTGTCCGCCCCAACTGGGCCTGCGAGACTCCAGGCCCGCTTCCACCGCAGGGCCCAGGCAGAGGCCTGCCTCCCAGCCTGGCCAGCCAACACCGGGAGCACAGCTGGCCGACGCACCTGCCCCAGACCAGGGGGAGACCTGACCCCTCCCATGGCTCCTCGGAGGCCCGAGGTCTGCAGCCCACTGGTCTCCAGACCGAGTGGACATCCTCAGATGAGGGGAGACTTCTGGGACATGGCTGCCTCCTTGGAAGGAAGAAGTTCTGGGGACACCGTGAGGTGGGCAGGGAGCAAGCACCCACTTCTCACCAGCCAGGACATGTCTGAAGCCCAAGTTAAATGCATCGAGCCTTTTTTTTTTTAAGACTTATTTATGCACACAAGGGCTGGGGTGCAGGCCAGTGGTGCAGGGGTGAGAGGACTCCCCAGAGACAGAGTGGGGAGCAGAACAGGCGGATCCACTGAAATTCACTGCTGAGGGAGCAGCAGGCAACAGGGCGGTCTGCTGCGCCCCATGGGTCAGCTCCCTGGCGGGGATCGAACTCAGGCTGCAGTGGCTGCAGATGTAGCGTGCCATTGGGTTCCAGCTTGGCGGAACTGGTAGGACATTTACGGATTTGTCTTCCTCTCTTCCCCTTTGATAGTCGTTGCTTTATTTCCCTTTCTTCTATAAGTAAACCCTTTACTAACCTCTGTCGGGGTGCCCGCAGTTGGGGCTCACTGTAAGTGCTTTCTGAGTGCACGTGAGGACCCAGTCAGGCAAATCCACTTTATATTAGGGTCACCCTGAAACAGGAGGACGTGGTCAGCTGTCCAGGGTGCCTCCCCTGGCCCTCTGCTCAGGGGCCTGCAGGAGCACCTGGTCCGGGGTGGCTGGCCAGGTGCAGTGCCTCAGCCGCGTGGGGTGGGGGCATTTTGGCTGCCAGGACAAGTCCCCGCCCATCAGGCAAGTCCCGGAGGCTTGCGTGGGTGAGGGGGATGGGCTGCCCCCAGCGCGGGCCTGATGTGCCAGCTGACCCCGCCACTGCCCAGGACACACCCATCACCCCACCCAGCGACGTGGTCACAGCGCCTGCGCAGGCACATCCATCCCTCCACCCCGGGCCTGCCGCCTCGCCTAGAGCCGGCGCCCAGGGCTGCGTCGGTTCAGTCCAGGAGCTGCGAGGTGCGTCCTGCCCAGCCCGGCCCAGCGCCGGGCGGGCTGGGGGCAGCCTGGGCCAGGGAGGCGGCCGCGCTCACAGGTCTGGCCGCAGAGGCTCGGCTCTCCTCCCATATTCATCTTTTCTGGCACAATTAACCCCGTTCATGGCAGTCAACACATGCAGTGCAGGGGACAAGCGGAGCCTGCCGATCCGCCCTCCCAGCTGCGGTTTCTCAACCCGGAGGTAGGCGCGCGCGCACACGTGCGTACCGGCGCGTCCCCACTTGGGCATCCCGGCCCCTGCCTGGCCAGCCGCCCGCCCGGGGCGTCCCGCAGGGCACCCACACCCACTCCCACCCACCGGGGCCTGCTGGTCAGGGTCAGTCGCCCGGGGCGCCAGCGTGGGGACCCGGGTTCCTTGGGTTGGTGGCCCGTTTGCGCGCCCAGCAGGGAAGCTCAGCGGTGGCTCCATGGCCTCCAGCAGGCCCCGCCCACACGTCTCCAGCCTGCCGGGGCCACCTCTGATGGGAGGGGCCGGCGACTGGGCTGGAGCCCATCCCTCAGGGCCTCCTGGTTGAACCTCAGCTGGGCTGAGCCCAGCGCCTGGCCCGTCCCTCAGAGGAGCTGCCCCACAGCCTTCAAAGGGCTGATGGAAGGGGCTGCCCTAGCCCCACACAGGGGGAGCTGGAGGTCCTGGGGCCAAGGCCCTGGGCAGGGGACACCATGAGCCCACCCCCAGGGCAGGAGACAGACTGCAGAGAGGGGCCCAGGCGCAGCACCCACCGCTCTACCCAGCCCACCCGGTCGCCAGGAAACACCTGGAGAGCTGTCTCCTGTGGGCATCTCCCCACCACCAGGGGCACCCCAAGGCATCACCCTCCTCCACATCCCTCCACGCCTCCCGCAGAGAAGCGGGGGTCGCCGTCCACACTCAGTGGCCTGCCCAGCGCAGGACCTGCCCCAGTCCCCTGGGGGCTTGGGGCCCTCAGGTGCAGCCCAGTCCCCAGGTCCCCAGGGCAGGACGACAGGGGCTGCCGTGAGGGGTCGCTTTGATGTCTGCTGTGGGGCCACGCCCCTGTGCCTGCCCGCCTCTGGCCGCTGGGGCCCTGGGTCTTCTCCTGTGCTCCCGTCGCTCCCCCTGTGTGTCAGGGTCCTCAGTGAGGTGTCATCAACGCTGCGCCCCACGGGCCCCGGCCCACAGCCCACCACGCAGGCGTCCAGTCCTGGGAGGACACAGGCCTGGTGGGCGGAGACGGCGCGGGTGCGCCAAGGCGGTGCTGGAGGCGCTGGGCCTCGTGTGAAGGAGCGGCCTCTGGACAGACAGGTGGTGGCCGCCAGGTTGAGGCAGGGCGGGAAGTGACCGTGAGCAGGCCCGAGGGATGTGGGGCCGCGGCCGTGCTGGACGCACTGGGCAGAGCCTGAGGCCCTGGGGACGGGCGACCGAGGGTGGCCGCGAACGTGGCCTGGAGCACACGGCCTCCTGCCTCACGTGACGGCCGCAGGCCCTGGCTCGGGCGCGGCTGGAGGCTGGGGCTGCTCTCTCTCCAGCTCCTTAGTAGCGGCTGCCAGGCGTGTGCATAGATGCAGTGGCCGGGCCTGGGAGGGCGGGAGCTGCTTCCCGCTGCCTGGGGGCCGGCGGTCCACGGTCCATGCTGCCCGTCTGCAGCCGGTGAGCAGAGCCGGGCTCCTGTGTGTCGGGGGGGCGCTTGCTTGCCCCCAGTGCAGCCAGCAGATTTGGTCGGGCCTCGCGGGCCCTCGCGCCGCCTGAAAGGCTACCTCCAAGAGCAGGCCTGTGAGGGTTGGGGTTCAGGTGGCCACTGGGGGACACGGCACTGTCTGCTGCAGTGGTGGGTGTGGGTGGGGCCGCTGGGGAGGCAGTTCCTGGGGAGGGTGGCAGGGGACGCTGCGCACCCGCGCTGTCCTCCACAGGGGCCGTCCTGCCCGCAGGCCCCGGACCCCATGCGGGTCTAGCCTCATGCCCCTCCTGGGTGGCCCCGAGCTGGCACCCCAGCGCATCCCGGCTCCACTCCTGTGGGGGAGGGGGCTCCAGGAGGCGGAGCCTTGGCAGACCCTGCGCAGACCCGGAATTGGAGGGACCTGGGAGGCTGGAGGCCAGACTGAGGCCTTGGCTGCGCACAGCCGGAGCCCAGGGTGTCCTAGCAGGGTACCCGCACCCGTCCTCTCGGCCATGGCCACTGCACCTGAGGCCTTTGTCTGGGAAAATGGGCGTCACCTTTGCCCTTTCCTATGCACCTGGAGTCCTGGGTGAGCAGCAGCAACACCCCAGGAGGTAGCCAGAGGGGGAGCAGGGTCGTTCCCCCAAGTCCTTCAGGAAAACCACACCTGCTCCCAGAGCCCCCACCCGCTCAGGGCCAAGCCTCTGCTAGTGACCGAGTGTCTGCCACCTATGCATGCTGCAGGAAGGAGGTGGGCAAGTGGGAGGTGACAGGTGGCAGGTGGCAGGTTGGCAGGTGGAAGGTGGGCAGCTGTCAGGTAGGCAGGTAGGTAGGTGGGCAGGTAGGTAGGTGGCAGGTGGGCAGGGGGACAGGTGGGCAGTGATTTTGCACCTGGGATGATTGGGGACCATGTGCGGGATGGCCCTACCTCAGCCCCGGCGGCCCGGCCAGCAGAGGGCCTCAGTCAGGTGTGGGCTGCTGCGGCAACTCGTCTGAGGCCCCGCCGCCCGGTTAGGGCTTCCTCTTCCTTCGGCCGTGTCCATGTCGCCTGTCCCCACACCACCACCAGATCCCCATGCCTCCTGCCCCCGACGACGCTTTCCTTGAATGTGAGCAGCCTCGTGTTTCGTGCCCACACTTTTTGCTCCCCTGGAACCCCTGTGGGGTGAGGGGCGAGGCCACAGCTGCTCCACAGAGGGCCAGACCCCCGTGCACCCTGGCTTGTGTGGCACCGGGCAACTCCCCTCCTCTCCAGGCTCCCGGCCGGCCAGCCGCCGAGGGGCCGCTCCACACTGGCTGAAGCCCAACCCCGCCCCCAAATGCATGCCCACCCGCCTCTGCCGTCCCCTGCGGCCACTCGCTGGCCCCCCTGCTCCCCGTCTGTCAGCAGTGAGCACACCGGACCGACCCTGGGACAGGCTGGCTTCTCGGGCCTCTGAGAGCTGACCTCCCTGCCCTGGTGCACGGTGCGAGCCTCTGCCAGGAGGCCGCTGTCCAGGTCCCTGACACTGCCCGGCCCTTCCCACCTGCCTGGGCCCCCGGAGAACCAGCAGGGCTCACGGTGGACGGTCCCCTGGAGCCTGAAGCGGGCAGAGCTAGAGTGCGGGCAACTGGGGCTCTCCCTGCGCCTTCGCTGTCTTCGTCTGCTGAGCCCCACCGGCACAGCCCACCTGCGCCCTTGTACCGCGCCAAGGCTGCCTTGCAGCTGAGCACAGACCTCTGCTCCGTCTGTGCGCCCAGCACCTCCCGGGAAGCCCACGGGGGGACTGTGGCTCCCCGTCCAGGCGCCCTCTGCAGAGCCCCGCGGGGGCCAGCTCGCAGCCCCTGCACCCGTCAGCACGCGTGGCCACGCCAGGGTGCTCTGGGGCACTGCCCCCAACCAGGCCTTTGCTCCGGCGGAGCCCTCCAGGGTGGCACCCAGGGGCTGTGTTCTGCGGTGCCCCCGGCAGGGCCCCCAGCCTGGCCCGACCTGGCCAACGACACTTCCTGGGGGCATCCGCCCTCTGTTCCTGTCCACCAGTGGCCTGCATGGGCCTGCTCCTGCTCTTGTTCCTGGGGTGCCCTTTCAGTCCCACATGGGGAGGGGAGGCCCAGTCCAGGGCTCCACCTGCCCGGCCAGCAGGAGTCCTGGAGGCCGCAGAGGCAGGCACCCAAGGACCGGCTGTCCCCGGGCCCTCATGCCCTCTGCCAGACCGGTCAGGGCCGAGGGAGCTCCCGTGTGCTGCTGGGGCTGCCCTGTCCACACCTGGGGTGCCCTGTCCACTCATTGATGGAGGGCCTAGGCCGCACACGGGAGGACCCAGCGCCCAGAGGACCTGCGGGGCAGACTCGGGGGCGGGTGGGGGCGGGGGCTGGTGGTCACTGGTCCGGGCACCTCTCTTTGGTCCCCAGATGGTCGGGCGTGCTGCCCGCCTGAAGGGAGGCCACATGCAGCATGTAGTGCGTGGCCTGGGCCCGGCCCTGCTGCCAGGACCCTGTGTCCAGGGGGTTGCGGTGTGCCCGTGAGGGCAGGCCGGTCCCCCTGCTGCCAGGACCCTGCATCTGGGGGTTGCGGTGTGCCCGTGAAGGCAGGCCGGGCCGAGCTCCTGGCAGCTGGGAGGAGCCACGGGCCAGCCTGCCTGCGTCCTGGTGGAGGCTCCCGCGCCTCGGTTTCCTGCCTGTGCCCGGCCCGGGACGGGGCTGACAGGCCTGCACCGGGCTCCACGGGCAGGGAGGGCGGCGTGGCCTGTGTGTGCCTGCCTGGGCCTGTGCTGGGCCGGCTGCAGCTGGCCCTCAGGCCCCACGCCTAGGCCGGGAGGCTGGTGCCAGTCGGCTCCGGCACCAGTGGAGCATGTGTCCCCAGGGCCCCCTCTCCCGGCCCAGCCCCGCGTGTGAGGCACTGCGTGGCCTGGACACAGCCGGCCTGCCGTGGCCCCGGGCGGGAGCGGCAGGACACAGCCCCCTTGTTCTCTACGGCAGGGCCAGGGCTGTCTCTGGCAGAGGCAGCTGTTCGCAGCTGCGCCTGCGGCTGCAGCAGGAGGCCCCCCAGCAGGAGAGCTCACTCTGGGGCGCTGGGGGAGAAGCCCAGGCCAGGGAGAGGGCGGGTGCCAGGCAGACAGGAGAGTCTTCCCGCATAGCTCGGGCCAGCACCTGCCAAAGGTGGTGAGCGGTCCTCCCCTCGGCCTGCTCGCCACAGTCTTGCTCTAGACTTTCCCATCCCTAGACTGGGGGCCCAGCGGGCCCCCCAGCTCCCTGCAAGCTGGGGGCCCTGCCCTGCAGGGGTTGTCCATGTGAGGGTGAGGCTAGCAAAATGGCACTGCTGAACAAGGAGGCTATGCAAAGGGGGGACGGGCTGGGGAGCCTGTCTGGGCCCCAGACCCACAGCCAGGAGCTGGGCTGGGCTGCTGAGTGTGCTGCTGCCCACCCCTCCCTGCGCGGCCTGGGCTCTGCCTCCTTTGGGGGGGCGGTTCTGGGAACTGCAGGGGGAGGGGCCAGGATGAGGAGATCCTCGTAGGGACTGGTAGAGTTGGGCGGTCTCAGAAGGCCGCGAGGACCTAGGGGTGCCGGGGGACAGAGGGTCAGCGCGGGGGCAGGGGTGGTGCGGGAGGCTGAAGCCCGCAGATGCCCCGGAGTCTGGGCTGCGGTGGCTCGCGCGGGGCCGAGCACGGACCCCAAGCCTCTGCGGCCGCTCCCCGGGGCGCGCACCCGCGGACCGGCCGGTGGGTCGCTCGGGAGGGGCTGCCGGGGAGGCGCGCGGCCCCTCACTTCCGGCGGGCGCTGCGCGGGTTGTGATTGGGCCGGAGGCCGCGCGCCCGCTTTCCGCTCGGCCAATCGGCGGCGGCGGCGCGGCGGCGCGCGGGGCGGGAGTGCGCGGGCGGGGCGGGGCGGCCGCAGCCTGGTCGCAGCCCGCGGGCCCGTCGGACGCCGGCCCGGGCCCGTCTCCGCCGCCGCCCGGCCGCCATGTGACCGCGCCGCCGCCCTCCGCGCGCCCGGCCGCCGCCGCCGCCCCAGGCCGCCGAGGGAGCGGCGGGCGGGCGCCATGGCCGAGCGGGGCCGCCCGGGCCTCGCCGGCGCGCCCGGCGCGCTCAACACGCCGGTGCCCATGAACCTGTTCGCCGCCTGGGAGGTGGACGGCTCCAGCCCCAGCTGCGTGCCGAGGTACGCCCCCGCCGCCCGCCGGCCCCGCCCGCCCGCCCGCGCGCCTCTGCCCGGCCCGGCCCGGCCCGGCCCCGGCCTCCTGCGCGCCGCGTCCCTCCCTGGGGCGCCGGCCGCGGGCCCCGCGCGCCCCGACCCCGCCTTCCACCTGCGCGCGGGCGCACCTGAGCCGAGCCCGGGCGAGCGCCGGCGGGCGCGGTCCCCTGCGTGGCTGCTCGGGCGGTGCGGACGTCCCGCGCGCGCCTCGCAGCCCGCCGACCCGCTGCCCTCCCGGAGGCGCGCGCCCCCGGCCGGCGCCCCCGCTCGGGCGCCCGGCTGCCGGCTGGCCGGGGTCGGGGCGGCCGCTTTGTTCCCGGCCCGCCGTTCCCGCGGACCGCGGGCTGGAGACGCGCTCCCTGGGGTCCGCTTCCAGGGGCGGCCCGGCCTCTGCGGGGTGGGCGGCGGGTGGGTGCTCGCGGAGGACGCGGCGCCCCCGAGACTCGCCACCTCCTCCCAGCCGCGCGGGCCGGGGCGCCTCCTGCCTGCCGCGCTCTGGGTCCACGGCGCCCGGCCCGTCCTCCCTCCGCCCTGACACTCAGACCGTGCGCGGGCGCCCGCCCCTCTGTCACCTCTGGGCTGCCCTCCCCGCGGGTGGCCTGCCCTGCGCCCTGAGCGGTCTGGCGCGGGTCCTTGGGAGCCCCGTGGGAGCGGCCGCCTGGGGGTGGGTCTCCTGGGGAAGCGTTTGGAGGGTGGAGGTGACGTCTCCCGCCCCGTGGCGCCCCGCGCAGCCCTTGGCTAGGCAGGTCCTGCGGGGCGGCTATGTGAAGGGTCGCTGTGCGCGGGGGGTGCCCTGAGGTCCCTGCGGCATGGAGGGGTCGGTAGCTGTCCTCTGGCACCTGCCAGTCTGTGGCCTGTGGGCATTGCAGGTGCCGTGGCCTTCCCTGGCCTTTGGCCAGCTGTGCTGCCTGTCCTGAGGCCGGCCATGCTCGGCAGTGGCTCACGCTCGCCCTCCGCTGCCGCCCCCCTGCTGTCCTGGTGTTCTCCGGCGCCTCGGCCCACCTGCCTTCGGCCTTGGGGCTCCTTGGCGGGCGCTGCGGCCGGCTATCCTCTCTGTGGGGCCCCTGCAGCGCGAGGGCTCAGCTTCCCTTGCCCGGCCCTGCCGAACCCGCGAGTCAGCGGGTCCTGGTCCCTCGGGGCGTGAGGTCTGCAGCCGCTGAGTGTCCTGAGCTGGCCTGCTGCTCTGGCCCGCTCCCGGGGCGTCGGGCTACTGGCCCTGGCAGTGAGGTCCGAATGCCTCTGGGTGGGCAGCCGGTGGTTCTGTGTGGTGGCCGTGTCCAGGGCGGTGGGGCCGCGGGCCGGGGGCTGCCATGTGTTCTCAATACCCGTGGTGGACACGGCCCCGAGGGACCCGCTTCTTCTCTGGCTGGCCGCTCCCAGCCCCTTCTCACGACAGTCCCTGCAGGTTCTGTTCCGAACTGTGCACCCAGGGTGCCCCCTGCCCCCTGTCAGCTCTGGGCGGGGGCACCAGCAGAGGGCAGGGATCAGGGAGCTAGCTGGCCTCCCTCAGCCAGACGCACGCCCAGGCTCCTGTCTTGCAGGACTTTGCCGGCCAGCGAGGCCTTGGTGTCCTTTTGTTCCGGGGGCGTCTGCAGGGTTTGGGGAGCCACTCAGTCCCTGGTGCTGACCACTGGGGTCTACCCTGAGGTCCCTGGCTTTCCGAGCGCCCCCGCCTTCCCCTCATAGCCCGAGCTGCGGTGGCCATTCTGGGGCTGAGGGAACACACGGCTCCCTTTCTCCTCTCCTCCGGCTGGGGTGCCCTTGCTCTCCTGGGGGCTATGGTCAGGGGCCTGTGGGTCCATGGACCGGCCTTGTGCCTGGCCAGTGGCCCTGTCGCCCTGTGGGTGGGTGGGGGCTCCAGCAGCGGCCTCCTTTGGCCGGGCCCGGCGGCAGGGACGGCTATGTCCAGGGGCTCAGGCTCCTGGCAGGCACTGCCTGGCCCACTCCGCCTCTCGGTGTCCCCCTGGTGGGCCCTGGATTTGGCTGTGCTGCCCAGCCTGTGGCTTCTCACCCCGGCCCAGTGCCCGCCGCCCTCGGGCTCCACTCGGGCCCTGCTGCCCTCTGCGACCGTGAGCGCCCTCCTCTGGCCTCCGTGTCCCAGGCGCCAGGTCCTCTGTGCCCGCCACAGCCTCAGCTGTGCTCCCGGTGGCTGTGCGGGGTGTCCGCTCCCCCTGGGTGTCCTTGCCATGCTGGGGTATCCCTGTGTGTGTTGGGGTGTCCCCTGTGCTGAGGTGTTCTCATGCTGGGTGTGAGCACACCCCGTGTGCTGGGGTGTCTTTGTGTTGGCTTCCCCTGTGTTAGGATGTCTCTCCACGTGTTGGGGTGTGTCCCCGTGTGTTGGGGTGCCCCCAGTGCTAGGGTGTCCCCCCTGCGCTGGGGTGCTCCTTGGTTGGTGCTGTGTTCGGCAGCCCGCTGCGTGCTGGGCAGTCTCCTCTTGAGTTGTTGCTGGATCCCTCTGAACCTGTTCCTTGTGGGGACATTCTGGGACACCCTGTCTCCTTCCTGCGGCGGCAGGCTCTGGCCCCGCAGTGGTGCTGGCCAGCAGTGTGAGCGGGTGGGGCCAGGCCTGGACCCTGTCTGCACTGCTCTGTGCGTCTCCCTGTGCGTGGGCAGGGCGGCCTGCCCCAGCAGGCACGGGCTGGGCACAGGCTGCTCTGGGTCAGGGGTGCAGGGGCTGTGGGGAGGGCCTGGTGCCTGCTGTCAGGCCCATCTCCCGTCCATGCACAAGGGCCTGCGGGCGGTGCTGGACGTTCAGTGGCCCAGGCTCCCGCCCCCACCAGCCCCTTCTCAGGCGTAGCAGGGTGCCCCGGGCATCCAGAGCTAGCCTGGCCCCGGGCAGGTAGGCCCAGTGCAGGACGCTGGCCACAAGCCCGAAGGTTCTGCTTGGCGCTGCCTGGGCCCGCCGGCCCCCATGCTGTGCCTCCTCCTGGCCTCAGCCGCCGCTGCCTGGGAGCCCAGGCTCCGTGCTCTGTCCCTCCTGTGGGGCGGGGCAGGGCGGGCACCGCCCTGTGCCCCTGGCCCCCTGCGGTGACAGGGACGGAGTCAACCCGGACCTCAGGCTTCCGGGGAGGGACTCTGGCCTGAGTATGGTGGCTGCCTGCCCCTGGCCTGGGAGCCAGGAGCCACGGAGGGAGAAGCCTGTGCAACCTCCTGCCACGTGGGCTGCTGGGTGGGCCTGACGTCCCAGCTGGACGCTAAGTAGGGGCCCATGGGCCGACCCCGCAGCCCCTGTATCCCCTGCAGGGAGAACCCCAAGCTGTGTGTCCTGCTCTCCCCGCTATGCGCAGACCCTGTTGGCCCAGGCCACGCGGCAGTCCCCCACCCCCCAGACAGGGCTCTGTCCAAGGGGCCGCCTGCCCTGTGGGGACAGGGTGCTGTGGCCACTGCAGACCAGCGTGGTGGGCTGACCCGCGTCTGTGGGCCGGGCTCCCAGGGGCCCCGCAAGGCCTCTGCCTGGCCTCGGACACTGAGATGGCACTGCTGGCCTTCCCAGCTGTGTCCACCGAAGCTTGGACACCTGAGACAGCTGGGTGGGGAGGGAGCTGGCCGCTGCCTCCCCAGGACTGGAGCCCTGGCTTGCTCAGGCCTGTCCAGGTGTCCGGGTGGGTTCTGCCCGCTGGACCCATCCTGCTGCCAGCACGGGCCTGAGGCCAGCAGGCCGCAGACCCCCCAGTGCTGCCCCTGTGGCTGTGTGCCCCTGAGCGCCGGGTGGATGTGCCCTGGATGGGTCAGCCAGAAGTGCTGCTCACATGTGGGCATCCCCAGTGTGGGGCGTGCTGGATGGGGGCCGGCCGGCCTCAGGCACCCCCGCGCTGCGGCCGCCTGCGCTCTGCCGCGCTTTTGCGCCCCTTTGCCCCCTTGGCGCGCGGACACTGGCCCTTCGTCGCTGAGCCCCACGGCCTCCTCCCCTGCTGGCCTCGCCGCGTTGAGCTGCTGACTGTCTCCGCCTCCGGGCAGGGGCCCTGACTGCACCTCCTGACCCAGCACTGCGCTGGGGCCTGACAGCCCCGGTCAGCCGGGGCTGTGGGTCCTCCCGTGAGGTGCGTTGGCCGCTGGGCCTCCGGCGGGCGGAGGCCGCCTGTGCGGCCCTGCCCGGGGTCTGTCTGGGGGGGGCTGAGCCCCACCTTCCCTTCCCCCAGGGCATCCGTCCTGTCTTGGCCTGAGTGCAGCGCCTAGACAGTGACTGGGGCCCGGCGTGGAGAGGTCAGCGCCCCGGCGGCTGGCGGGAGGGGGGCTGTGTGGGCAGACAGGCTGCGACGGTCACTGCTACCCACGGCCTGCCCCTGCGTGCACAGCGAGCTGGCTTCCGGCCAAGCACCTCCGCTCTCTGCGAGGCCCTGACCCCAGCTCTGGCCCAGCCTGGTGCTCGGCTTTTCTGTGGGCTCCGGCCGCCGGGAACGAGGTGCGGCTCCTTCTGTGTGGCCGGTGAGGGCCAGGGAATGGCCACACACACGGGCACCAGCTCCCGCGTCCCGAGCCATGCGTCCTGGCCGGCCCTGGGGGCAGCGCCACCCATCCGTGGCTTCTGAGCGGGGAGGGGTGCGGGGCTAGGGGTCAGGGGAGGCCTGCTCGGCCCTGCTGCGCTGGGGCGGCTGTGCGAGGGGCGGGGCAGGGCCCTGCTGAGCCCCGTGCCCCGCAGGCTGTGCAGCCTGACCCTGAAGAAGCTGGTGGTCTTCAAGGGGCTGGAGAAGGAGCTCATCTCCGTGGTGATCGCCGTCAAGATGCAGGTCAGTCTCCGGCTCCTGGCGGCGGGGAGGGAGGGGCGGGTGGGCTGTGGTCGCTCTCAGGGTCTCCGCTCCTGCTGGCACCCATAGGCTCTGGGGTTCCTGGAGAGCGCCCAGGAGGGAAGGTCCCATTCCGCCGTGGTCTCCGGGGCTACCGTGCAGCCAGTTCTCCTGGCCAGTGGCCCTGGGCCTGGCCAGCACTTTGCAGGCTGCCTTAATGCTCCCACTGCCCAGCCTGGCCGTCCTGCTTGTGGCTACCAGCACGTGGCCTCCAGGCCCTGCCCCAGCGCGGGGCTCCCTCCTGGGCGCTGCCTTGGCCTGTGTCTCCTGCCCCTGCCCCACCGCCTGCTGCCCCTGCCCCCCCAGGGTTCCAAGCGGGTCCTGCGGTCCCACGAGATTGTGCTGCCCCCCAGTGGACACGTGGAGACGGACCTGGCCCTGACCTTCTCGCTGCAGGTGGGCCGCCCCTCCCTGCTCCTCCAGGAGGTGGGCAGTGGCCCCGGGTGGGTGTGGGGCGGGTCAGCTGAGGCTGCTGGGCACTGGACTCGCGCCGTCTCTTCTGCCCACTTTAGAGGCCAGAGCTGAGCTCAGCCTTGTCCCTCTGGCTGCTGCCACTCGTTTCCTGCTGCCTGCCCGCTGGCAGCACCCCAAACGTGGATGGGCACTGCGGGGGGGCGATGGCTTGGGCAAGGGGCCCCAGCCTCTAGGACAGGCCCGTGAAGCGGGCGGGGCTCTGGTAGCCGGGCCCCGCCTGGACAGCATCCCTGCCCGCCCACCCGCAGTACCCCCACTTCCTCAAGAGGGAGGGCAACCGGCTGCAGGTGATGCTGCAACGCAGGAAGCGCTACAAGAACCGGACCATCCTGGGCTACAAGACGCTGGCGGCCGGCTCCATCAACATGGCCGAGGTGAGGCTGCGGGTGCGTGCTCAGGGCCTGGCCTGGGCGCCGTGGGCACCCCAGGGGGGTGCGCCCAGAGCCCGCAGGCCCCCTCGCCCCCTGCAGGACGAGCCCTTGCTCCCAGCTGGCCGATGGGCAGGCCGGCACTGCGGCATGCAGCCACACGTGAGTGTGGCCCAGGCCGTGGCCCGGCGCTGCCCACGGTCCTCCCGAGCTGCCCCTGCAGTGGGCGCGGCCGATCCCCTCCTGAGAGTTTTGTTTTCTTTCTCCACGAAGAGCCGATCCCTGGACCAGCCCCAGGGGCCCCGGGCAGGGGTGGCCAGCATCCCACTCTTGGGACAGTCCTGGGCAGGCGCTGGCTGGTCTGCAGTTGATTGCCCGCCCGCCAGGGCTGCTGCCGGCCCCTCGGCCCAACGCCCGGTGCTGGGCCTGCTGCTGCCCAGGCCGGGTACTTGCTGTCCTGGGGGGCCGCCCTCTGGCAGGGCGCTGCCCGCTGCTCTCCTGTGGGGCAGGTCTGGCGAGTGCCTGGCGCCCTAGAGCTGCCCTGCCCGCAGGTGCTGCAGCACCCCCCCGAGGGCGGCCGGGTGCTGGCCCTGTGCAGCAACGTGAAGGAGGCAGCTGTCAGGGTGGCCGAGATCTGGATCTTCTCCCTGTCTAGCCAGCCCATCGACCATGAGGACAGCGCCATGCAGGCTGGCCCCAAGGCCAAGTCCACAGGTGAGGCCGGCCTGGTGCTTGTGGGGTGGGGCCCAGGGGGCGGGACCTGTCGCCCGGACACCGGCCGGAATCTCAGGGCCTGCCCCTTCCGTCTGCTCCCCGCAGACAACTACTCCGAGGAGGAGGACGAGAGCTTCTCCTCTGAGCAGGAGGCCAGTGACGACGCCGCTCAGGGCCAGGTAGCCGCTTCCCGGGGCCCCTGCGGGGCGGGGCGTGGGGAACCGCAGGGCTCTGGGGCCCTGGGATGCGTCAGCGGCCTCCCTGGGCACCAGGATGGTGCTCCAGGGCTGGCCTGGGGGCTGGGGGGACAGGGTGGAGGTGGGGGCAAGTGGGGCCTCTGGGCAGGGGGTGGGGAGGTCGCGGGAGGTGTGGCGGTGGGGGCAGGTGGGCCGCTGGCCTCAGGCGCGTGTCCGCAGGACCTGGATGAGGACGACTTTGACGTGAGCAAGGCCGGGAAGCAGCGGCGCTCGATAGTAAGAACGACGTCCATGACCAGGGTCGGTGCAGCTGGTTTTACTAACCTGGGCCGGGCGGGCAGGAGGGGGCTGGCACAGACCTGTGCTCCGGGTCCCGTCGCCCACAGGCGTGATGGGCCCTGGGCCTGCCCTGGCCGGCGACCAGCTGCCAGGCTGGGCGGGGGTAGGGGGCAGCTGCCGTGCCTCAGGCACACTGCAGCAGAGCCGGGCTGCCTGGGGGTCCTGCTCTGTCCAGCCTCCCGGCACTGTGGCCCCTGGGCTGGAAAGGATAGTCGCGAGGGCCCCGTCTGCGTGTCCGCTGCGGGGGCCGAGAGAGGCACAGTGCCCAGTGGCCGTGCATGAGGCTGGGTTGCGAGGGCCCCGAGGGACCGGGGCGGGGCATCGCAGGGCAGGGCTGGGAGCTGGCCGGCCCTGGCCAGCCTTCGTGGGGCAGCTGGGCCCACTTGCCCGTCCATCTTGCAGCAGCAGAACTTCAAGCAGAAGGTGGTTGCCCTGCTGCGGAGGTTCAAGGTGTCGGACGAGGTGAGGCCAGGGCGTGTGGGGTGGGGCCTCCAGCACCCGGCGCGGGGCCAGCGTTGGCCTGCTTGGTCCTGCAGCTGGTGCGCTGCGGCCCCTCTGGAGCGACTGAGCCGTGTGCAGTGGGGCCTGGTGTGGGCAGGGTAGGCAGCGGCCCGCAGGCTGGGGCGGGCTGTCTGCCCCAGGGGGAGGGTCCTCTGGCTGAGCCTGCAGAGCGCGGGCTGGGAGCGGCCAGCCCCCGGCCTCGGAGTGGTCCTCCGGGTGCCCGGTCGGTTGGGGGAGGTGCGCGGGTGCCCTCATGGCCTGCCCCGGCCAGGTGCTGGACTCCGAGCAGGACCCCGCAGAGCACGTGCCCGAGGCGGAGGAGGACTTGGACCTGCTGTACGACACGCTGGACATGGACCCCAGCGACAGCGGCCCAGACATGGAGGACGACGACAGCGTGCTCAGCACCCCGAAGCCCAGGCTCAGGTGGGCTTGGCGCCCAGGGCCCGGCTGGCTGCAGGGCTGCCGCAGCGGGGCGGCAGGGCTAGGCTGTGGGAGTGGCCCTGCGGCGGCCCAGACGCCCCGACCCCGCGGTGTTGCGGTGACCGTCTCCGCCCGCGGCCCTGGCTGCCCCGCGTCTGCACCTGCATGGGCCTCCCCAGCGACCGGCCATGGCGGGCAGCCCTGCCCGATGGCTCCGACCCCACGCCCTTCCGCAGGCCGTACTTCGAGGGCCCGTCACACTCCAGCTCGCAGACGGAGATCGGGAGCCTGCACAGCGCCCGCAGCCAGAGGGAGCCCCCGAGCCCGGTGAGCCTGCCGACCCCGGGCCGCCACCCCCCACCCCCCCCACCCCCCCCAGAGGTGCCAGCCTCACCCCAGCCTGCCTTGCCCTGCAGGCGGACGCACCCGACAAGCCGCGGACCCCGGGGGGCCGGCGACCCAGTGACAGCACACCCGACCCCACGGCCCATGTAAGCGGGCCCTGGGGTGGCCGGGCCGGCGGGCGCACCCGCGGGCAGCCCTGCGTCTCCTGGGAGGGCCCGGGGAGGACGGGAGCTGGCCAGGCTGCAGGGAGGTGCCGGACAGCGGGCGCTGGGAGCCGTGGGGTGCATGTGCCATGGGCTGCCCGTCCAGCAGAGCGCCCCGGCCCCAGGGGAGCAGCCCATGCAGCCCGAGGACAGCCCGGAGGCGGACAGTTGCCCCCTGGATGTGTTCTCTGAGCGGCTGCCGCCCAGCGGACGCATCACAAAGACTGAGTCCCTGGTCATCCCTTCCAGCAGGTGAGACCCGCCCTGGCGGCTTGGGGCCGGGCTCTGACTGGCAGCCTCTGGGCGCCGCAGCGGGTGGGGTGGGGCCCTCGGTGCTGGGTGGGCCTGGCTGGTGAGTGTGCCCTGACCTGACTGGGCTCCTGCCCAGGGCCGAGGGGAAGCCGGCCGGCCGCCGGGGCCGCAGCACCTCCCTGAAGGAGCGGCAGCCGGCCCGGCCGCAGAATGAGCGGGCCAACAGCCTGGACAACGAGCGCTGCCCGGACACCCGGAGCCCGCTGCAGGTGAGGGTGCGGGCAGGGCCGGAGGCCGGAGCCCCTGGCGCCGAGGGTGCAGCCGGCCCAGCCCGGGGCTTGCTGGAGGAGGGTGGGGAGCTGCTGGGCCCTGCTGGGGCGGGCGGGGCTGCGGCCGCCTCTCGGACAGCCTTGTCCGCAGATCCCCCGGAAGACCGTGTACGACCAGCTGAACCACATCCTGGTGTCCGACGACCAGCTCCCTGAGAACGTCATCCTGGTCAACACCTCGGACTGGCAAGGGCAGGTGCGAGGCTCCCCGGGGACAGCGGGGCGGCGGGCGGGGCGGCGGGGTGG
The DNA here is from genome assembly GCA_019455555.1 of Galemys pyrenaicus. Classification (NCBI taxonomy): domain Eukaryota; kingdom Metazoa; phylum Chordata; class Mammalia; order Eulipotyphla; family Talpidae; genus Galemys; species Galemys pyrenaicus. Next base: position 20,612,835 of record JAGFMF010011747.1, read on the forward strand.
CTGCTCACGGTGCCCCTGCAGTTCCTGTCGGATGTGCTGCAGCGGCACGCGCTGCCCGTGGTGGGCACCGGCTCCGCGGCGGACGTGCAGGCGGCCTTCAGCACCATCGTCTCCCGCATCCAGAGATAGTGAGTCCGCCGCCCCGCCCGCCGCCCCGCCCCGCCTGGGCTCGTCTCCGCCACCTGCCTCTTGCCGTGTTCCTGGTGCCCTATCCCGGCCCGGCCTGGTGCCTGGGGCCGCCTCGTGCGTGGGGGAGCGCCTTGCACGGGGGAGCAAGAGACGCCCCGCCCGCCGGGCGCCCCTGAGCCACCTGTCTCCCCCGCCCACCCGGCCCAGCTGCAACTGCAACTCTCAGCCGCCCACACCCGTGAAGATCGCGGTGGCTGGCGCCCAGCACTACCTCAGCGCCGTGCTGCGGCTGTTCGTGGAGCAGCTGACCCACAAGACGCCCGACTGGCTGGGTTACATGCGCTTCCTGGTCATCCCGCTGGGTGAGCCATGGCCTGCGGGGCCGCTCCCAGGGTGGCCACGGGGGGCTGGGCCTGGCCGCTGCGTCGCGGCCTCCTTGTGGGCCGCCGTTGGGCACCACCTCTAGGTGTGGGGGGCCGCGGCGGGCGGCTGTGTGGCCCGCGCTGACCCCGTGCCCCGGCCGCAGGCTCCCACCCGGTGGCGCGGTACCTGGGCTCCGTGGACGACCGCTACAACGACTTCTTCCAGGACCTGGCCTGGCGGGACCTGTTCAACAGGCTGGGCGCCCAGAGCTCAGGTGGGGCCGGGCGGGCGTGGGGGGGCCGGGGCGGGCGCGGAGGCAGCTGCGGGATGCCCCCGCCCACCCTCCCGCGGCCCTGCAGCGCAGGACACCCCGGACATCGTGTCGAGGATCACGCAGTACATCTCGGGGGCCAACTGCGCCCACCAGCTGCCCATTGCCGAGGCCATGCTGACCTACAAGCAGAAGAGGTATCTGGGGCGCCCCGGTCTCCTGCCCCCGCTCTGGGCCCCCAGACAGGTGTGGGGCTGGGCCGAGACTCGGGCGGGTCTCCGCTGCTGCAGGCCGAGGGTGGGCCCCGGGCTGACGGGCCTCGGGCTGCAGGGGCCAGGCCCCTTCCGGGGGCAGCACCTCCCCGCCGTGGCCAGGACAGTGAGCTGAGAGGCCTTGCAGTGCCGCGGGTTCCATCCTGACCCCGCGGCGCCGCCCGAGCCCCTCTGAGCGCCTGTAACACCTTTTCTTCTCTCTTGGTGGCTTCCCGAAAGGAAAAAGAACTTTCACTTTGACTTTGCGCTCAGGTACCGCTGCCCCGGGCCGCCGTGCCGGTCTTCGAGGCTGTTTAGCAGTGACCCCGAGCCGGGCCCCGGGTTCCTCCTCCCGCCCAGCCCGGCCCACCCTGCCGCTGCCCTGGGGCTCCAGCTCAGCTGGGAGGCGCAGGTGCCCTTGGCGGCCACGGCCAGCACGCCCGGCACCCAGGGCCAGCTCGCCCGGCACTCAGGGCACAGGGCTCCGCAGGCCGGAGGCCCTGGGGCACTGGAGGCTTTGAACCCCAAAGGAGGTGTGTGTGCACTGCCAAGCACAGCTGACTGGCCCGCGTTCTCCCCTCAGGCCCCTGGCCACTTGCTCTCTGGGGAAAGCCCCCAGGCGTGTGGGCCAGGCTGCTGCCATGCTGGACCTGGGGCTGAACCCCACAAGCCTCCTGCTAAAGCAGCCTCGGCGACAAAGACCAGCGGCCGCCCACCCAACCGCCTCCCCTGCACGCCCCCGCCCTGCACGGCCGCCCCCGCAACCCATCTGTCTGCCAGCCGACGCTTCTGAGCCTCGAGTGGGGAGACCCCAGCGCCCCGTTGTGGAGGCTGGCCGGCCCTCCTGTGCCGTGGCCGAGGGGTGGCCAGCGGCGGCCCTGTTCTGGGGCTGTGTGCGCGGCGTGCTGGCTCGGCCGCTGCGTCTGCATGGCCCGACTTGGCTGGCTGCGCTGGCTCCCGGGTTCTGGCCAACGCGCCTCTGCTGCTCGCGGGGAGGGTCGGGCCTGCCTCTGGACTGCACACGTGCCAAGGCAGGGCTGGGGAGCAGGGAGGGCAGCCACTGGCCCTGGCCAGTGAGGCCCAGTGGTCCCTCCCATCCACCCGGCGTGTCGGGCTGCGTCTTTGCTGGGCCTGCGGCACCTGCTGCAGGAGCGCCTGGCCTGTTGGGCACGGGGCCTCTGGGCTGGCCCAGGCGTGCCCCGTGCAGAGCCAGGCGTGTGGGACCGAGCACAATACTCCCGGCCGGCTGCACAGAGCAGCCCGAGAGGACCTGGAGCCAGCCCACCGGCCTTCAGTGTGCCGCTGCCAGAGGCCAGCGTGGGGCTGCCGCACACGCCTGCCCGCCCCACCTGTCGGCTCCTGCTCCGGGCCTGGTGGTGGTGGTGGGACGAGTGGCGGGCCCGCACACACGCAGGCAGGGCGGCCCGGCCTCTCCAAGGGGCCCCGGTGGCCACCGGAGTGAGTACCTCACCCTGGTGCTGGCGCCCCCGCTGCGGGCACTGGCACAAACTTGCATTTGGCCCGCAAGCTGGCCGGAAGGGCCCTGCGGGCTCTGGTGCCGGCCGGGGTGCGCGTGAGCGGGCACAGCGCCCGGCCCTCTGGCCGAGAGGACAGCCAGGGCCATGACCGTGTGTTCTCTCCCCAGCCCTGACGAGGAGTCCTCCCAGAAGTTCGTCCCCTTCGTCGGGGTGAGTGACCGGCAGGTGTCCCCAGGCTCCCAGTGCGGTGGCCGCCCTCCGCAGGACCCCAGGATCTGCCTCCCGCGCAGACTTGGGCCTCTAGGAGCCCCGACCAGGCTGCCCGGCGCCCGCCACTGAGGCTCAGGCGCATGCTCGGGTCGAGGCCTGTGCTGGCCCCTTCCCAGCCCGGCCCCCAGCTGAGGCATCTGCCAGGGCGCTGAGGCCGCGGGCCCACCGGTGCGAGCCGGTTGATAGTGGCGGCATCGCGCTAGCCCGGAGCGGTCTAACCACGGCCAGTCAAGCAGGCTGGGCAGAGCACCCTGTAGGGCGTGGCCAGCCTGTGGGGACACGTGGGGGCAAGTGTCCAGTGGTGCAGGTTGGGCATTTGCTGTGGGGCGGGGCCCTGTGCCCCTGGCCCCGGGTGGGCAGCTGCCAAGGGCCAGAACCTGGGACCCGTGAGTCCACCCAGTGGAGGCCAGCAGCTCTTCCTGCTACGGCCACAGACAGATAAGCTCTGGCCGGCCAGGCGGGGCCGGGGCTCCCTGGCAGCTACAGCCTCCCAGAGGGGCTGCCGTGTGCCTGGACTCAGGTGGCCGCTCAGGTGCAGGCCAGGCGGCCTGCTGGGCACACAGGAGAGGCTGGAGCCACTGGCACAGGGAGGGGCTGGAGCAGCCCAGCTGCCGCCAGCAGTTGCCCTGCTTTGCAGGTGGTGAAGGTCGGGATCGTGGAGCCCTCCTCTGCCACCTCAGGTGAGCGTCCTGCGGGTTTGGCTGTGGGGCGCCTGCGGTGGGCAGTGGGTGGTGCTCACACCTGGCCGCTCTCCCAAGGTGACTCGGACGACGCGGCCCCCTCGGGCTCTTGTGTGCTCTCGTCCACCCCCCCGTCCGCGTCGCCCGTGGCCAAGGAGGCCTCCCCCACCCCACCCTCCTCTCCATCGGTGAGCGGAGGCCTGTCCTCCCCCAGGTAATTGTCCTCGAGAGTGGGCTTCGGCCAGCCCCTGCGGGGTGCACGCCCCACTCGCCCACACTGGCTCCGCAGGCCCTGGCTGTGATGAGGCCCTACCGGGGGAGGGGACTGGACGCTGCCTTGCCGACACTGGGGTCTGCAGAGGGGAGGCCGATACCTGGCTTGCTTCGGGCGGGGGCCAGGGGCTTGGTGTCTCCCCACTGCTGTCATCTGGGACAGAAGCCACAGAGCAGACAGTGGGGTGCTCGGCATGGCCAGCTGGGAGTGGCCCCACCTGAGAGGTCAGACAGCCGGGGTTACCAGGCTGCCCCCATGCAGCTGCCTGCGGGTCAGGCCACTGGCCTGAGCCCTGCAGACTTAAAGGGCCTCTTGGGGCCGGCCAGGGTGTGCCTGCTATCGTGTGCTGGTGGCGCCAACCCGGGCCCCGGCCGGGCGTCCTGGGACGGCTGGAGGCCAGAGCGAGGCCAGTCTGCTTCTCAGCCAGGGCATTGGCGCCGAGCTGATGGGGCTGCAGGTGGACTACTGGACTGCAGCCCAGCCCGCGGACCGGAGGAGGGACGCTGAGAAGAGGGACCTGCCAGCGGCCAAGAACACGCTCAAGTGCAGCTTCCGGTCTCTCCAGGTCAGCAGGCTGCCCAGCAGTGGCGAGGCCTCAGCCACGCCCACCATGTCCATGACCGTGGTCACCAAGGAGAAGAATAAGAAGGGTGAGGTGGGGGACTGTTGGGCCCGCGGGAGGGGCGCCCGCCCCCCGGCCTGGCTGCAGAGGCACAGGGGCAGCCCTGCCCTTCCCTCCTAGTCATGTTTCTGCCCAAGAAGACCAAGGACAAGGATGCGGAGCCCAAGAGCCAGCGTGTGGAAGGCATCAGCCGGCTCATCTGTACCGCCCGGCAGCAGCAGACCATGCTGCGGGGTGAGTGCAGTGCCCCGCCCCTGCAAGCCCTGGGGGGTCCCCCAGAGGGCACCTGGTGCCAACAGAGGCAGTTCTCAGAGGCCCGAGTCAGGCCCCTTGGCCTGGTCCTGGAGGGGGAAGGGGTGTGGGGGTGATTCTGGCTAAGGGGAGGGCTTGGGGTGTGGTGACTCAAGGCAGGCCGGCTCCCCGCCCCAGCTGGCTGTCAGCGGTCTTGTCCCCGCAGTCCTCATCGACGGCGTGGAGTGGAACGACGTCAAGTTCTTCCAGCTGGCCGCCCAGTGGTCATCCCACGTCAGGCACTTCCCCATCTGCGTCTTTGGGCACCCCAAGCCGGCCTGCTAGCCGCCTGCAGTGCGGCCAGGCCCGCGGCGCCCTGTTGGTAGCCGTCACCGCGGGCCACCCCCTGGGCCTGGAGAGCGGCCCACTTGTCCTCACCCACAGACTCTCCCTGGGCCCCCAGCCCTTTGCACCAGCATGTGGCTGGCGGACGGCCGCCAAGTGGGGATGGGATGTCTGGGCTCCAGACCCCAGGGCCCCAGCAAGAAGGGGGTCCTCGCCTTCACAGCCAGCCCTGGACGCCAGCGTGCTTCTGGGGGTGCTGGGTGCTGGCAGCAGGCACAGGGCCGGCCCCTCCTTCGGGCCCCAGCACCCCTCCCTCCTCCCAATAAACTCAGCCTCGCGGGCACTTGTGTTTACGCTGTTGAGTGCACGCCACGCTCTCCCTGCAGCAGGCCGCACCTGACCCCATGGCAGAGCTGCTGCACCTCCTGTGGGCCTGGGAGACTGGCCCTGGGGACTGTACCACAGGAGGCCCCTTGCGACCCCAGCCAGGCCTCTCCACCCCACCCTGGCCATGGCAGCCTCGCCCCCTGCCCCGCTGGGCCTCGCAGGGGCTGCCCTGTGACCCTCACACCCCCTTTCCCAGGAAGGTGCAGGTGCAGGTCTGGGGCATCCCGGCAGGTTCAACTGCAGAACTTGGGTTGTGTGGCCTTGGAGAGCTGGACAAAGCCCCCCTCCCCACGTGGAGCTCCACCTCACCAAGCCCTAGTGTCCAGGGGACCTGGGCTCTGCCCACCTGGAGAGAGATGTGGAGTCCCCCCACTTTGCTTCCACCACCAGCTCCGCGGCCCTGCGCAGCCAGCTGCCCACGCCCGAGGGCCGCCCCACAGAGCCGCGGGGTTCCTGCGGAGGGCAAGCTACCAATGCTCGGAGGCTGCGCTCACCCCTGTGCCTCACTTTTCCCAGTAACGCGGGGACGGCCACACTCCCTTGCTACCTCACGGAGTTGTTCTGAGGATGAACCTGGACGCACTCGACCCCTCGAAGGGAGCGGCCAGGGCCGCCAGCACCCGAGCCGGGCGCTGGGACCGCGGGTGACCCCCAGACAGGTCACCAGCCGCAGGCGGCGCCCGCGCACAGAACGGTCGCGGCCGCCGCAGGGAGCCGCTCGCCTGGTGGACATGGGCCGGGGGCCAAGCCACCTCGCGGCCCGGGACGCCCTCCCGGACGCCCGTGGCCGCTGGCCGCCTGCGCGTCCGGCAGGCCGCGTGTGCGGGGAGCGGGCGGCGCGCCCCCGGCCTCTGGGGCAGAGTCTCGTCTCGCAATGTGGCGCGTGGCTTATTCGAAGGTGCTGATGCGATACTAATAAATCTGGAGGAGCCTCCCCGCGCCCGCTGTGTGTGCTCTCTGCGTCGCCACTGGGGGCGCCGAGGGGAGGCGGCGTGCGGGCCAGCAACACGCGCGGCCATAAAGCGCCTAGCCGCCGAGACCCCAACGAGCGAGGCCAACGCGCAAGCGCGGCGCGGGCGGAAGCGGAAGCGCCTGGGCGGGGCCTGTCGGGGGAAGTACCGCCCCTCGGGCTTTCCAGACCGCGGAGGACCCGCCTTACCCGTTAGGCCCGCCCACCCCGCCCCCGCGTGCCCCGCCCCTCCCCCCGGCTCCCCCCCTTTTCCTGCTTAGTGCACAGGGCCCCCCATAGGAGCCCGGGCCTGGGGTGTGGCCTGGCGGCGTCAAGGTGAGGTCACAGGGGCCGGCGCGGGCGACGCAGTTGGCAGGAGCCCTGCGGGCTGGCCTGGCACAGGCCCTGGGGGCTCGGGCAGGGCCAGGCGTCCCAGTGGGGAAAGCGGGGGCCAGAGAACCCAGTCACCCCAATGGAGCACACCCTCAAAGCTCACTCTGTGGGCGGCGCAGAGTCCCTCCCGCCTCTACCTGCTGCAGGGCCCAGGCAAGCCAGGGGGACAGAGGAGGCCTTGGGGACCGCCCCCCAGGGAGACAGACTGCAGCCTGTGGGCCAGGGCGTGGACAGCGGGATGCCCCCCCGCAGGGGGCCAGAGCCGCAGCCCTGCTGGGGGGCCGAGCCGGCCTGCACCTGCTCCTTGGCCCACGCCAGCCAGACAGGGCCACTGACCCAGGACTGGGTAAGCCCGGGTTGGCCCTCCACTCTGGGTCCCAGGGCCAGGCTCTGGGAGGGCTCGGGTGGATGTGGGGAAGGGCCGCACCTGGGGCTGAACAGGTCTGATGGGAAGCAGGCGGGGTGGGCACCCCCATGACCTGGAGGCGCCTCGGTGGGCTGGTCCCTGCAGCCTCCAGCCATCGCTGGCTGCAGCTCCAGAGAGCCCTGCCCTGGTCTCCCCCAGGGAGGGCTGCCCCCACAGCAGGGGTGGGCCCCACACCCATAGGCGGCAGCAGGACTGGCCTGAACGTCCTGAGAAGCTGTGCTGTCGAGTGCCCGGTGGGGCGTGCTGGCTCCCTGCTGCCTGCACACCTGCTCTCTGGCGCCGGCACCCCAGCCTGTGTGTCCGCCCCTCCTCTGCGCAACCCCCAGCTGGGGCCAGCTGCTCCTGGTGGCCTGGAGCACACTCGCTGCCCTCTCCGACTGTCCTCAGGTGTCCCTCCCCTGCTCTTGGAGCCCCTTCCATGCGGGCCTCTCCCCAAGCACTGTCTGGGGCCTGGCCTTGGCCAGAGCCGCCCCCTTTGCTTTATCCCTGCTCTTGCCCTTCCAGCACTGCCCAGAGCAGCCCTGGGGCTGCCCCTCTAGGAGCAGTGGGGGGCTTGCACCTTTGGGCACCCAGGGAGGAGGAGCTGGTCTGAGTGCTGCACCCTCAGGGCCCCAGCAAAGGCCAGAAGGAAGGATGGAGGGCAGAGAACCAGGGGCCAGGCCAACAACAGGAGGACCCCATTTTCCAGGGCACCCTCAGGGTGGGCAGAGGGTCAGCTCTCAGCTGCCTGCAGCGACCCTAGCCCCAGCACCCCACCCCCACTTTGCTCACCCCAGGTGAGGTGGCCAGCAGAGAGCCGGGTCGGAGGCTGAGGTGGGACGGGCTGTGGGCACCAGGCACTGCGGACCTGGGCCGGGGCCAGCTGCAGCGGAGACCCCGCAGGGGGTGCCCCAGGCAGGAGTGGTGGGCGCGTGCAGCGACCGCCTGGAGGGCCCCGCGGGGCCTGCGGTGGCAGTGACTGGCCGGCCTGGGCACAGCCTCAGGTTGCCCCTGGCGCTGGCAGGGCCTGCCTCAGTGCAGAGGGGCGGTCTGTGGCCTGGGGCAGCGCTGCCCAAGAGCGTCCAGCCCGCCCAGGGGCCGTGCACCTCAAGGGCGGGGCTGGGCAGAGCCCTGAGCTTCTGATTGTCCAGGCACCATCCACAGAGCATGGGCTTGGCCGGGGAGGAGACCACAGGCCGCGTCCCCTGACCCGCGGTGCATGAGGCCAGCGGCCGGCAGGCCCTCCAGGCAGCGGGAGCGCACACCTGCGGCTGAGAGCAGGGACAGGCGCCTGCGGGCAGGGCCAGCCCAGCGCTGCTGCAAGGGTGGCGCCCCGTCCACACACCAGACATGGAGGCCCTGGGGCCTGCCAGGCTCCTGGAGGGGCCAGGTAGCCGTGCGGGCAGCGGAGGGAGGCCGGGGACTGTGCAGGGCACTGAGCGGGCACCAGCACCAGCGTGCACATGGGGGTCAGGTGTGGCGAGGGTAGCAGGTGAGGGTGTGAGACCCCGACCAGGGGCGAGGCCTGGACCTGGGGCAGGTGAGGGGCCGGGACTGTTCCCAAGAAAGTGTGAGGGGTGGGGGCAAGGCTGGCCAGCAGGGCCCAGAGCAAGAGAACCTGGGAACCGTGTGAGCCTGGGGGTTCAGGGGACAGGAGAGGCCGTGAGAATGAGACCCGCCTGCAGGACCTGCCTGCAACACCCTCTCCCCAGAGGGCAGGGCTTCCCAGAGATCGGGCTGCCAGAAAGGAGCTTAGCTAGGAGAGAAGCGGAGGGGCCCGCGGCAGGCACTGTCCTGGGTCCCTCTGCCGGCCCTCTCCCACCAGATACCCGGCCAGCTGCGCCTCTGAGTGGTGCCGCCCCTGGGGGCCACCGCGTGACCGCCTGCCTACGTCCTGCCCCCGCAGGTGTGCGAGCCCCAGCAGAGCCGGCGCCCGCAGCGCCACTGGAGCCTGAGCATCGACGAGCGGCGGCAGCGGGCCCTGCGGGGCAGCAGCGAGAACCAGGACTCCGAGCTGGCGGTGCGCGGGGGCGCGGGCGCGGGGCGACGCGGGGGCGGCCCCACCGGCTCGCGGGCCCCGGCCTGACTCCGCCGTCGCCCGCAGGACGTCCAGCAGGCGGTGGCCCGGCTGGTGTCCCAGGACGTGAGCCCCGACGCGCTGCTCCCGCACCCGCTCAGGGTCCGCGGGGCCAGCAACGCCTTCCGCGCCTTCCTGGCCCGCAGCGCCCCCTTCTGGCAGAAGATGGCTTCGGAGGCCCCGCGGCCTCCGCCCTCCTGAGTGCCGTGTCCGAGCATCCTTGGGGCCGGGGTGGGGAGGCCCCGCCCCGTGGCACTGCTGGGGCAGGTCAAACCTTGAGGGGCTTGGGGCAGGAGGCCCTCCCCCAGCTTGGGTGACTCTTGGGGAAGGCGGTGGGGGCAGAGGGTGGGCAGCGGTCCTGGGCGCCCCGGTGAACCTGTCCAGGGTGAGGGGCGGGCGGGAGGCTCCAGCAGGGGGAGGCCCAGCTGTGGTCTGGGGAAGCCCAGGTGGAGGCGCAGGAGGGAAGGGGAGGAGGGAGGTGGGTGCTGTCCCTGCGCGTGGGGCTGGGACACCTTCGAGTGAGGGCAGGGCCCGTCACGCTCGGTCCTGCCTCCACGACCGGAGCTGGCTGCTGAGATGCTGCCCCGGCCTGCTGCCTACCGCCTGCCGAGCCCAAGGGGCACCCCACACTCTGCCAGGCCTCCTTGCTCCCGGCGGCCCTGGCTCCGGGGCCCAGAATAGGGAGTCAGCAAAGGGGGTGGGGCCAGGGGCTGTGGGGACATCAGGATTCCCCAGGCTGGTGAGGAGGAGGGCGGCCACCAGCCCGCAGGTGTCCAGAGGGCCACACGGAGTCACGGCCGTGGCAGCGGTGCCAAGTGCTGTGGCCTCTGTCCCTGAGGTCTCGAGGGCCCCAGCGATCTTCCCCGGGGCCTGGGGCCCCCGCCCAGGCCTCCCGCGCCGCAGGGTTTGCTGGGAGCACCCCCAGCGATTGCTCTCTGCCAGGCCCCTTGCTCTGCTCCGGCTGGCCCGCAGGGCGCCCTACTGCACAGGCACTGTGGCGGGGCTGGGCTGGGGCTCCCCCTGCAGGAGAGGGCGCCCTGAATGCCACAGAGCACCTGCGGCTGAAGTGGGGTCGCCCTGCCCCAGAGAAACGGGTGGTTTCTGAGGCCTGGGAGAGGCCAGGGGCTGCCCGTGAGGGAGCCCAAGGCCAACCAGCAGCAACTCTGGTGGCCAAGCTCTCTTCACTGTGTGGACAGGCAGTGTGGCCCGCTGGTGTCCATGCCAGGTGCCCAGTCCATGCCTGGGGGCCCTGTGATGCTGGGGCCCCCCAGTGGCCATGTATCACCCCCAGACCCCAGGGACCCCCGAGCCATGATGGCCCTGTCCAGCAGCCTGGGCCTCTTTGCGCATACCTCCTCATCTGCCTGTCCCTCTCACCCGTCCTGGCCCCCGGGGCAGCCACCCTGCCCCAGCGGGGCTGCAACTAGAGCCCCCGCCCGGCCCTGGACCCCAGCCCCGGCCATCAGCAGGAAGCAGGGCCATAGTCGGGGCCACGCGGGACCCCCTTCTGTGCCCAGTCCTGCCTCTGGCTTCCGCAGCCCGAGCTGCCTGCACCGGGCCTTCCCGGGGGTTGCTCTGGCCTGTGGCTGAGCCGGCTGAGCACTCTGTGCTCCCTGGGGCCGCAGCTGTGTGCTTCCCCGGCAGCTTTGGTCTTCCAGGCCCTGCCCGCTGGGCAGGACTGACATAGGGCAGAGACCAGGACCCTGCAGCCTGGCCGTGTCCTCCCAGGGCCTGGCCCTCTGCTGCCCCCAGCCCCTGGCAGGCTGGGACTTCCTCCCATGGGGGCAGGTCCCTGCGTCGCAGACACCCACCCTGTCTCTGGGGCATCTGTGGCTGGGAGGAGGCCAGTGGCTCGCCTCCTCCCGCTTGTTGCCCCCGCTGGACCCGTGTCCAACCTGGCGACCTGCATGCTGGCCTGGGCCTTTTGTGGCTCCTGCTCCTGCCGGGGCGTCCCCCAGTTGGACCTGGTCCCCCTCCAGCCACAGACCTGCCCGTCAGAGTAAGTGGCTGGAGCCAGGACAGCCGGAGCCTGGGAGGACGGTGGCTCACCCCTCAGGCCTGGCCCGGCAGAGGCTCCCGCCGCCCTGTCCCACGAGGGCCCAGACTGGCAGGCGCAGGCGAGGGGTCCCTGTGCAGACCGCCGCCCTTCCTTGGGCTGGCACCTCCCACCACCCGGACCCCAGGCAGTGCCCCTTCCCTAGCCCTGCCCTCTGGGGGCTGCCCAGGGCCGCCTCAGCACCATCCTGTGGGAGCCTGGGCTTGGGCAGAGGGACAGGATGGAGAGCGGCCCCCAGCGGGAGCGGGGTGGGCTGGAAGGAGATGCGGGGGCCTGTGGCCCGGGTGTCAGGCCAGGGGCTGGGCAGCACCCATGGGTCTGGCGGGGGACCAGGGGCTGGAGGCCCGCGCCTGGGGACTCAGGAGGCGGGGCCCTGGGGGCGGCCCACCTGGGGTCCCAGCGGGCGGGCGGCCGCCGGAGAGGGCGCTGCTGGACGGCTGCGCGGCACGACCCCGGGCCGCCAGGCGGCCCCCAGGCGCAGGGACGCCCGCGGGCGGGGCTCCGGGGCCCGCGGGGGCGCGCGGCGGGTAACGGCCCGCGGGGGGCGGGGGCGCGCAGGCCCCGCCCCGCCGGCCGCTCCGCCCCTTCCTCTCCCGCCCGCGCGGCTCGGTCCTGCGCGGCCTCGGCGGCGGCGGCGGCGGCGGCGGCGGCAGCGCGGCCCCTTTAAACCGCCCGCCCGCGCCCCCGCCCGCCCGCCCGCCCGCCCGCCCCCGCGCCCGCCCGCCTCCATTTTCCAGGCCGCCC
>JAGFMF010011747.1:20625556-20677906 GCA_019455555.1 Galemys pyrenaicus
CCCTCCCCTCCCCCGCCCTCCCCGGGGCGCAGCCCGGCCGGCCCCTCCTGTCCCCTCCGCGCGGGCCTCCCCCGCCCCCGCCCGTGCACCCACCCCGCGCGGGCCCCTCCGCGCCTTCTGTCCCGAGGCGCCTGCGCCGCGCAGCCCTCCCAGGCCCCGCTCACCCGGCCCCAAACGGCCGTGGGCCGCCCGCAGCGCAGTGGGGTGGGGGCTCTGCCCACCTGTTGGGCCCGCGGAGTCGCGCATCCTCGCGGCCGGCCTGCGGGCAGGGGCTCCCCTCCCCGCGCAGGAGCACGTGGCCTGGGGGCAGGAGTTTGGGGACACCCTGGGCTGCCCCAGGCCAGGTGGGGGCTGACCGCGGTCTCCTCCAGGGTGGGGCCCCAGGGTGGTCACGGGTCCTGCCCAAGGGGACCGGAGCTGCTACTTGGGCTGGGGACGTGCCGGCCCCCTCTCGACCCCTGGCGGTCCTGAGCAGCGCAGGGGTGGAGAGTGCTCCCAGCGCTGCCCCCTCAGCCCCCTTGGCAGCAGGGCTCCAGGGCTCCGAGGCCGCTGCGTGGGGGTGCATGACAGGCTCTTGCCTGGGCTGTGTCTGCGCCAGAGACCCCGAAGGGCCTGGTTTGTGGGGAGCTAGCTCTCAGCGCCTCCCCCACAGGGTGGGGGGTCTGTGGTCCCTTCCTGATCCTTGGGGTCACCAGCCCTTGTGCTCCACAGGGTGGGGGCCCAGGCCAGGCTGCCCCCCAGCTCCAGCCCTCAGTCCTCCTGTGGCTGACACTGCGTGGGGGGGCTGGGCCACTGTGGGATTGGGTCCATGGGGTCTGCACCCACTTGGTGGCAGCCCCTCCCTGGCATGGCCTCACTGCAGAGCAGGCCCCTCCACCCACACCCCTCTCTGGGCCACTTGCCAGCCTGTCGCAGCCCCTCACTCTCCCTGGGGGTGAGCTGCTCCAGCCCAGCCAGTGACAGCGGCCCAGCTCCCCTGCCCACCTGCCCATCTGCAGTGTGGCCCCTGCTGTTCCCCTGCTCGGCTGGGCCCTGCCTCAGACAACCCCCCCTCCCCACCGCTTGTGTCCCTGTGCTGCCTGGTGGGACTCGGGGTAGGGGGAGCCTGTGATTTTCTTGGGCCAGGCAGAGTGGGGTGCTGGCCGGGAGAGTGGCCACTGGGCATCCCGAGGTCCAGGAGTGGGGACCTGTGCAGGTGCAGGCCCAGCGGCGGACCAAGGACTTCTGGCCAGCTCACCTGCACGTGCGGGGGGCCGGGGCCCGCCCGGCCATGATGGCCCTGGATGCGGGCGCTTTACCCGCTGCCCTGGGCCTCCCTGGGGCGCGTCCTCGGCTCGAGGAGGTGAAGCGCTCTGTTGGGTGTTTGCTCCTTGAAGACACACCCGGAGACAAAGGCACAGAGTGGCCCAGCCTGCGGGCAGCGCCCCCTCGCTGGACAGGCTTCTCTGCGTTCGGTGTTCTCCTGGCTGCTGGCGCCTGTGGCTCTGTGGCCTGTCTCGGCCGCGTGCCCGCTCCCCGCTCGGCTGGCCTCCTGCGGCTGGAGAGGGGCTGCCAGGGAGGCCTTCCGTGGCTGCAGGAGCACAGATGCCCTGGGCTCACAGGGGCTCCCAGGGCTGGGCCTGTCGACCGGGGCCCCAGCCGCGCTGGGGTGCACCCACAGACATCAGCTGAGTGCCACGGAGCCTGAGACAGTCCTCGGGACGCCTGCTGCACCCTGCTCAGTGCCCGTCCACCGCAGGGCAGCCATGGCCTTGGCCAGACTTGCGGGGGGCCCGGGGCGGCCAGCACTGTTCCCTCTGCCGGGGGTTGGGTGGCGGGACACCTGGGTGGCGGTCCCCACACGGCACCCCCGCGTCCCCACTGCCAGGCACCTTGGGCGCTCTGTACCGCCTCCCCACTGCCCTGGTGGTGGGGCTGGCGGCCGAGTGGCTGTCACCACCCCAGGGTGCGGGCTGCGGGGTCGGCCCGGGGCCACACCCCCCGGAGGTTGGGCAGAGTGCCCCAGGACCCTGTGACGTGGCCGTGCAGCTGCAGGGTCCTCAGGGTCCAGCTGGGGACAGCACAGGCCCTTGTTCTGTCCAGAGGAAGCGGGGCACTCGGGCCCTGCAGCACCCTGGCCGGTCTCTGGAGGTCAGTCCCCTCCTGGCGGGGTGGGTCTATCTCTGGACTTGGGGGCGCGCCCGGTGGCTCCCCAGTCCTTGCTGTGCGGGCAGCTGCCCAGATCAGCGGTGGGGCTGCAGGTCCTGATGGAGGGTGCTGCTCACTTGGGTGTGTCCTGGGGCCGCCCCAAAGCAGCGACAGCAACTGCCTCATCTGGGGAGCCCTCGGGATGCCCAGCCAGCCCACCCCAGTGCCTCCCTGCTGGCTGCTGGGGTCCCGCCACCTGGGGGGCTGCAGAGAGCGGCTGGTGGCCCCGGGCACCTGTGTCAGCGCCAGCTTCTGGCCTGTCCAGGTCCCAGGCTGGCCGTCGGGGTCAGTGTGCTGGCCACTCCCCCGCCTATGTGGCTTTGTGCTGATTTAGGGTGGGTGCGCGGTAGACTCGGGACGGGCCACCTCATTGAGGCCCGCAGAGTTTCATGTCCCTGCTGCCGACCCCCGGGCCCACGCGCCCAGGTCCGGCGGGCCCCTCCCTGTTGGGCCAGCAGGTGGCACCCGCTGGTGGCCCTGCAGCGCCCGCGGTGGGGTTCTCGTCCCTGCACTGGAGCAGGTGGAGCCTCTGCACCTGCGGCTGGCAGGGCTGGGGGGCCGGCCCGGGGCTCGCGGGGAGTTTGCGGGTGTCTGAAGCGGCTGGAGGGCGCCCGCTGGGCCAAGAGCGCCCCGCCGAAGGTGGGGGACGCCGACTTGCTTGAGTCACCTAGCGCAGCCAGGCGGTGTCCAGCCCCGTCCCCCGCTCCCGTCCCCCGCGCACCAGCGCCCGCTGCTGTCTGCATGTGGCTCGCTCTGCGGCCGCCTGCCCGGTGAGTGTCCGGTGCTTCTCTGTCCTGGCGGCTCCACGGCATGTCCCCGCGGGCTCCCTTCGTTTCCCTGTGGGCGCTGCCCACGTCCGGCAAGGAACCCCCACAGGCCACGCCCTGTGCGATGCCCGTCTTCGGGCGCAGTCCTCCCGTGGGCTCGGGACAGCTGGCCTGGCCGCTGTGTGGACGGCTGCACGTGAGGTGTGGTTTCTGGGGGTATGTGAGGGGTCTGAGAAGCAACGAGCATTTGGGGTGGGCCGAGGAGGACTTGCCAGTCTGGGGACCCTGATGGAGCAGAGGGGTGAGGGGCGAGCCCTCTTCCCGGCCAGGTCTGCCTGCTCCTGCGGCCGCCCCCTGGACGCAGGGCGCCGGCCGGCCTGGCTGCAGCAGGGTCAGCTGTGGACATCGGCTCCCGCCCAGGCCCCGAACCCCCACAGCTTGCCGGCGTGCCCCTCCCTCCCTGCCGCACCCCCTCCACAGATGCCCTGTCTGGCCTGGTCTCCGGGGGTCTGGTGGGAGGAGGGAGCCCCTGCAGTTGCACTGGCCGGTCAGCAGAGGCTGAGCTTGGCCAAGGCCGGCGGCCAGCTTCTCGGTCCCAGCAGCGTTGCCTTCCGCCAGACCTGGCTGGCACGCTGAGCCAGGGTCCGGCCCTGCGCTTGTGAACAGTGGCTGGTTCGGTTTCTGGGACTGGAAGCTGAGGCTGGTCTGGAGGGCCCCCTAAGCCACTGTGGGGCGGGAGGGCAGGGTAGACACTGGGGTTCAGCCCGCCCCGGATTGCCGGTGTCACGTCCAGGTCTGCCGCCCGCTGACCCTGTGGCCCCTGCACCCCACTTGGCAAGGCCCCCGCCATGGCCTCATGCCCCCGGGTGTCCCTCCCCAGCCAGCTTGTCCGTGGGCTGCTCCCTGGTGTCCCTGGGGCTGACGGTGTTCGTGGGCACGGGAGCAGGCAGGTGCTTCGGGTCCCTGCGGGACGGGGCTGGGCCTGCCGCACCCACCTGCCCGGGGAGCCTGTGGGCTGGCCGAGGGGTGGGCAAGGGGCCTGTGGGCGCGCCCTGACCTCGGGCCTGTCCGCAGACTACGTCTACTTCGAGAACTCCTCCAGTAACCCCTACCTGATCCGGAGGATCGAGGAGCTGAACAAGGTGCGTGTGCCTGCTGGGCCCTCCCAGAGGGCCTGGATGCTGCGGGGCCGGGCCCTGGTGCCCGGCGGGCTGCCTTGTCGTGGGGCCCCAGGCCCAGCCCCCATGTCACACCTGACCACGCTCAAGGGCCAGGGCCCCAGGTTCTCTCCTGGCACCCCTTAAGTAGCCAAGAAGACGCCGGGCTGTGTGTTCCCGGCACGGGGCAGCAGCTGCGGACAGGTGTGCACCGCAGGCCTTCCCGTGGCATCCAGGGGAGTCGGGGGTGGGGGGGGTCAAGCAGAACGCGTGGTGCCAAGAGGGAACTGGAAGACCTGAGCTGCCGTGAGGCCAGGCCAGGGCGCGGCTCTGCAGGGCCAGGAGGGCCGCTGGGGCCCAGGGCCTCGGGGGCAGCTGCGCGCCCTCTGCGGGCCGCTGGCCATGGGTGTCCTCGAGCACCAGGCCCCCCGGCCCCACTGCGGCGCCGCCCCATGGAGGAGGCTGGTGGTGGGGCTGCGACCCGCCCCGTGTATGCGGGCTTGGCGGGAGCTCGGGGGGGGGGGGGGTGGCAGGTGCTGCGCTGTGGGGNGGGGGGGGGGGGGGGGGGGGGGGGGGGGGGGGTGGCAGGTGCTGCGCTGTGGGGCACCGGCCAGGCTCTGGCGAGGCCCCAGCGCTGCCCGGGGCACTGCGCCCCCTCGCTGTTGCAGACGGCCAACGGGAACGTGGAGGCCAAGGTGGTCTGCTTCTACCGGCGCCGGGACATCTCCAGCTCCCTCATCGCCCTGGCTGACAAGCACGCCAGTGAGTGCGGCCCTCTCCGGCCCTCTCCGGCCCAGGCGGCCCAGGCGCGGGGAGCCGAGGTGCGGGGGGCGTGCCTTCAGGACCGGGCCCTGTGCCCCCTGCGGGCTGCAGGGCCTCTGCGGGCGGCCAGGGCCTGGGCCAGCCCTCGCCGCCTCCTCGCTGTGGGGGCAGCGCGGTCACTGCTGTCGCACCCGCCCTCCTGGGCTGTGCCGGGGCCCCTCCTCGCCCGGTGTCCCTGTCAGTCGGCCTGCAGGGTCCAGCTGGCTCCCCGTGTTTCTGGCCCTGGAGCCCGCACCCACCACCCACGCACTCTGGGAAGGGCTGGGGGTCTCGGGGTCCACAGGTTGCATGCCAGGAGGGTGTTGGCAATGTAGCCACTAACCCCCATGGCCAGGAGGGCTGGACAGGGTGTCCCTCAAGGGCCCAGCATCCTGGCCTGGCTGAGTCCTCCTGGCCGTTCCAAGCCTCAGAGTGGGGCGAGGCCAACTCTGGCTGGGCCCTGTGTCCCTGGAGGTGGAGCTCCCCAGCACCCGCACGCCCCAGCACCCCTGCCCCGGGAAGGAAGATTGGTGTGGAGGGGGCGGGCGCAGGCTTGGCTCTCCGGTGGCTGGGCGGGGCTGCTGGGGCTCGTGTGGGTGGGGTGAGCCCAGAGGACTGTCCCCCGGCCTGTGTGTCCTGTCCCCTGTGCCCAGGTCGTGCGCCCCTGGGATCCCTGCCGCCGCCACAGGGGGGCAGCAGAGAGCACGGCACAGCCTGCTGGGGCTCTGGTAGCTCCCAGGGCTGTCCCGGCCCTGGCCAGCATCCTGGGGGCGGCCAGCCTGTGCACCGACTTACTGGGGCTCCTTTGCCCTTGGACTTTGGGGGTTGGGCTGGGGGATGTCCAGCAGCCTGGGACTCTGTAGGAGGCCCCCAGCCCTCCTGCCGCAGCCGCACACACCGGCTGGCCGTGGAGCGCGGCTCGGCTGACCACCGCGTCTCTCACGCAGCCCTGTCAGTCTGCTGCAAGACCGGGCCCGGGGCAGACAACAGCGAGGAAGGTACCTGCCCGCGCCCAGCCCCGCCCGCACCCCGGGCCTCGCACCTGCCTCCCAGCCAGGGCTCCCCACCCCAGAGCCCCGCCGGCGGCGTGAGGGTCTGGGGAGGCCCCGAGGCCAGCACCCTGGGGGGACCGGCCGTGGGGTGGCCTGTGTCTGGGGCTGATGCGGAGTGGCCACGGGACTCCTGTCCTCAGGGGAGACAGAGGAGGAGATGGAGAGCCCCGAGGTGGTGGACCTGCCCGAGAAGCTGCGGCACCAGCTGCGGCACCGGGAGCTGTTCCTCTCTCGGCAGCTGGAGTCACTGCCAGCCACCCACATCAGGTCGGCCCCGCCCCCACACGGGGCCAGCCCCCAGTGCGCCCCAGGCCCCCATCAGGCCCCCCAAAGCCCCCCATCAGGTCGGCCCCGCCCCCACACGGGGCCAGACCCCAGGGCGCCCCAGGCCCCCATCAGGCCCCCCAAAGCCCCCCATCAGGTCAGCCCCCTGTCGGGTTGGCCCCCAGGCCACTCACATCAGCTCAGGACCCCGCTGGGTTGGGCCCGGCCCCCACCCACCGGGCCCGAGCCCACCGGGCTGGACGCACTGCAGCCTGACACCGTCCTGCAGGGGGAAGTGCAGTGTCACTCTGCTCAACGAGACGGAGTCGCTCAAGTCCTACCTGGAGCGGGAGGTGAGCCCTGCACCCCAGGCGCTCCCCTGCTGACCGGCTGCCGGGCGGGGCGGGGTTGGCTGCTGGGCTCCAGGGCCCAGAACGCAGCCAGTGGCTCGGCCTGGGGCAGACAGGTGGGAGGCAGCGCTGCTGGGCATGGGGCCAGGGTCCGGCAGGAGGGCTGGGCTGGCCCTGGCCGGCGCAGCACATCCCACGACTGGGCGGGCATGGGCATCTCCGTGGCTGGTGTCCTCCGGGATGGGCTTTCCGGGTGGCGGGCACAGTGGCTGCTACCTGCTGGGGCCCGGCCCGGCCACGCCGCCCACGCCCGCCCTGTGCCGCAGGACTTCTTCTTCTACTCCCTGGTCTACGACCCCCAGCAGAAGACGCTCCTGGCGGACAAAGGGGAGATCCGCGTGGGGAGCCGCTACCAAGCGGACATCACCGACCTGCTGAAAGAAGGTGGGGTGCAGGGTGCTGCCAGCCGAGCGGCCCAGCCGTGTCCACCCCGGCGCCGCCCCCTCCTTGCGGAGACACCTGCCTCTGGCGCCCGCCCTCACATGCCCTGCCTCACTGGCCTGGGCCCTTAAAAGCCATGAGGGAGCGGGGGCCACCTCAGTGTGTGGGAGGCCCTGGCAGAGGCGCCTCGGGCTGCGGTGTCCCCAGACCCACCGATGGTCACAGTGGAGGGCGACTCGGACCGCACGCCCACCACCAACCCATGGCTGCTGTCGGTCCAGTTCCCGAGGCCAGCCGGCCACTGTGGGGGTCCCAGGCCAGCCCCTCCCGACTCCGCACGGCTGCCACCTCTCGGCCACGCTGCCATCTGCGGCCCCGGGCTTCAGCCACCGCCGCTGCTGTCTCAGGAGAGGGTCAGGCGCCTGCCCCCTTCCCCGGTGGCCCTTCCAGAGGTCCGTCCCCAAGGGCGTCCTGGCGTCCCTGCTCGCAGGTGGACCGGGAAGTCCTGGACTGCCCCTTTCTGGTCCTCGCAGAGGCTTGAGGGAGGACTCCTCTTCAACCAGTGTTGGTGGCCATCTGGTGTGCACAGGCCCAGCACCCTTCACACGCCCCCCTCCTGGAGCCAGCAGCTGTCCTCGTCTCCTTGGGGCACCTGCTGTGTTCCAGGACGCCCCTGAGCTGTGCCTGCGCAGGCCAGTGGCCAGAGGAGGGGCTGAGGGGCAGCCGTGCTGGGCAGCGCCTAAGCTGGGGCCCGGGATATTGCACTGAGAGCTGTCAGCGTCCCCAGCCCAGTTGCCTCCGGGGGAGAGGGTGCCAGACGCGCTGAGCCTGTAGGGCTGCGCCCGCCCGTGTCAACCCGGCCCTGGCCCCACCCTGGGCATGGCGTCACCGCTGGCTGACCGGCTGGTGCCCCCACAGGCGAGGAGGACGGCCGCGACCAGGCCACGCTGGAGACCAAAGTGTGGGAGGCGCGCAACCCGCTGGTGGACAAGCAGATCGACCAGTTCCTGGTGGTGGCCCGGTGAGTCCTGCTGGCTGCTGCTGACCCCCCCCCCCGCTTGGCCCGGCCACCCTGCTGGTCGCCCTTCGGGGTGCTGACTCAGCAGTGGCGGCAGCGGTCCGGGGCCCGGTCCCCCGCTGCCTCGCTTGCTGGGCCTCCAGCCTGCCTCTCCCCCAGCTCCGTGGGCACCTTTGCACGGGCCCTGGATTGCAGCAGCTCCGTCCGCCAGCCCAGCCTGCACATGAGTGCCGCGGCCGCCTCCCGGGACATCACACTGGTGCGTGCCCCACAGGGCAGGGGTGGGGGTGGGGGCCGGCAGCGCCGCCCACCTCCTATGGGCAGCCCTCGTACCCAGCACGCCCTCCCTCCTGCAGTTCCATGCCATGGACACCCTGCACAAGAGCGTGTACGACGTGGCCCGGGCCATCTCGGCGCTGGTGCCGCAGGGCGGGCCGGTGCTCTGCAGGGACGAGATGGAGGAGTGGTCAGCCTCAGAGGCCAGCCTGTTTGAGGAGGCCCTGGAGAAGTACGGCAAGGACTTCACGGACATCCAGCAGGACTTCGTGAGTGCGCGGCGGCCCGCTCGCCCCGCTCCCCGTGGACAGGGCCTGTGTCCCCAGGATCCCACTCCAAGCACCCCCAAAACACTTGGGTGCTCAGGAGAGGCTCCTCAAGGCGGACGGCCGCTGCCGGGCACCAGCCTGACCGCGGACCACGAGCCGAGGCTCCACACCTGGTCACGGCAGGCCGGTCGGGCCAGTAGGGCCACTTGAGAACCTTCAGGCGCAGAGGCCACTGGTGGGGAGGGGTGGAGTGGCCAGGTGAGCCTGAGCTCGGGGCTGATGGATGTGGCTGAGCCACAGCACCGCTGCCCCGGAGGGCAGCAGGGCAAGTGACAGCAGAGGACTGGGCACCTGTGACCCACAGGGACAGCTCGGCACCACAGCGCTAGGGGTGGGGCCTGCAGAGGCCGCCCTCCCGGCGAGCCAAGCCACCCAGCCGGCTACACCTTCAGGAAGGGCCTGGGGCCCCGGCCAGCCCCGAGCTGCGTCCCTCTGCAGCCAGCGGGTGGGACTGGCGGGGGCGCGGGCGGGCAGCGGGCCGGCCCTGATGCGGCTCCCCCCGCAGCTTCCCTGGAAGTCGCTCACCAGCATCATTGAGTACTACTACATGTGGAAGACCACCGACAGATACGTGCAGCAGGTGGGGCGCGCGCGGGTGTGGGGGGGCGGGGCGGGCCGGGCGGCTGTTGGCCCCTGACTGTTTTATGTTTTAAGAAACGCTTGAAAGCGGCCGAGGCGGAGAGCAAGCTGAAGCAAGTGTATATTCCCAACTAGTAAGTCGGCGGGCGCGCAGGGCCCCCCGGGCCCTCGAGTGGGCGGGCCGGGCGGGCGCCGCAGCCCCGCCCCTGTGACGCCCGCTCCTCCCTCGCCCCAAGTAACAAGCCGAACCCGAACCAGATCAGCGTGAGCAGCGTCAAGGCCGGCGTGGTGAACGGCGCGGGGGCGCCCGGCCAGAGCCCCGGGGCCGGCCGGGCCTGCGAGAGCTGCTACAGTAAGTCCCCGGCCCCGGGGCGCCCCCCGCTGGGGCCCTGCACCCCGAGGGCTGGCCGGGGCGGGCGGCCGGGCCGGGGCGCCGGCGGCGGCGCGTGGCGCTCTGCCGTCCCGGTTCTGCTTAAGAACCCGCCTATCTCCCCCTTTGTTGTCCGTAGCCACCCAGTCTTACCAGTGGTATTCTTGGGGTCCCCCTAACATGCAGTGTCGTCTCTGCGCGTCTTGTTGGACGTATTGGAAGAAATATGGTGGCTTGAAAATGCCAACTCGGTTAGATGGGGAGCGGCCCGGGCCCAACCGCAGCAACATGGTAAGCGGCCCCGCCCGCCCGCCCGCCCCCACCAGCCGGCCCGCGCTCACGCGCTGTTGGGGCGGCGCGCCCCCTTCCGCAGAGCCCGCATGGCCTCCCGGCCCGGAGCAGCGGGAGCCCCAAGTTCGCCATGAAGACGCGGCAGGCCTTCTACCTGCACACCACCAAGCTCACGCGCATCGCCCGGCGCCTGTGCAGGGAGATCCTGCGCCCCTGGAGGGCCGCCCGGCACCCCTACCTGCCCATCAACAGCGCTGCCATCAAGGCTGAGTGTGAGTGCTGCCCTGGGGTGGGCGGGCCGGCGCCTGGCGGCCCCAAGCGCATGCTAACCAACTCCCCGTGCTGGCCCGCAGGCGCGGCCCGGCTGCCCGAAGCCTCGCAGAGCCCGCTGGTGCTGAAGCAGGCGGCGCGGAAACCGCTGGAGGCCGTGCTGCGGTATCTGGGTGAGCCGGCGCCCCCACCCTCCCCGTTGGGCCGCCCCGCCCACAGGCCTTGTCCTGTACCCTCTCCCGTCTGCAGGCCCCGCCCCACCCTGTCCGCTCCCAGTACACAGGGCCCTCCCCTCCCCCCATCTTTGTCCCCCTTCCTGTGGTTCTGCCCCTGCTTGTCCTTCTGGGAGGGGGTGCCCCCAGCGACGCTCCCTCATTGAAGGACATTCCTGAGCCAAGCAGAGTGCCCACAAGTGGCTCTGTTCCCTGCCTCTGGGGTCCCACCCCAGGCCGACCTCTTCCGTCCCCAGGGGGCTAGGGGGCCGCTGGCCCTGCAGCCTCCTGAGGCTGCTGGCTGCTCCACAGAGACACATCCCCGCCCCCCCAAGCCTGACCCGGTGAGGAGCGCGCCCGGGGTGCTCGGGGGCCTGACCCCCGCCAAGTCAGCCCCGGTCATCAACAGCGGCTCGCCCACCATCCTGGGCAAGAGGGGCTACGAGCAGCACAACGGGGTGGACGGTGAGTGCGGGGCCGGGCGGCCGGCCGCTGGCCCGCGGCCCCGGCTCTGACGTGTCTTCTCTCCTCTCTCCCCCGCCGCCGGGCCGCCAGGCTCCGTGAAGAAGCGCCTCTTGATGCCCAGTAGGGGTAAGGCCGGCGGCCGCCGCGTGCCGCGAGTGCTGGTCGCGTGCGGGGCGGCCGGCCCACTGCGGCGGTCCACTCGTCGGCCGCCCCGCCTTGTCACTGGGCCCGGGGCCACCCTCCTGACCGGGCCGGCGTGGACGGCCCTCCCGCTGCGTCCCTGGCCCTGCTGCCCTGCTGTGCCCGCTGTGCCTGCGCCCCACGGGGCCGGGAGGGCGGGCTGGAGGCGGCCGGAGCCTCGGCCTGCGGGGCGGGCCCGAGGCCCAGGTGGATGCCGGGTCAGGGCCCTAGAGCTGAGGCGCTGGGCAGTTGCCTGGTCTCCTGCGCAGCGGCCCACAGTGGCGCCCGCTCCTGGCCCTGCTGTCCCCAGTTGCCTGGCCTGCGCCCACCCTGGGCCGTGGCCAGGGCTGGGCCCCATCTGGCCGGCTGCGGCTGGAGGGGCGGCTAGCGGCCCACGCCCTTCCCTAAGGGCCTCTTCCGCCTGGGCCGGTGGGGTGGGGGCGGGGCAGGCTCTGCGCCCTGGCCCTGTCCCCGCGCTCCGCTAACCTAACCTGTCTTCCTCCCGCCGCGGCCCTGCTAGGCACCTACCTGGGTAAGTAGGGCCTGGCCGCTGGGCGTAGCCGCACTGGGACCCTCTCTGCCCTGCTTGGGGACTCCTCAGTCCCGGTGTGGCTTCAGGGGGCGCCCAAGTCAGGAGAGAGCTTCAGCCGGGGGAGGGCCGGGCAGGGCAGGGCAGGCTGCGAGCAGGAGCCCCCTGGTGCACCACTTACTGTGTCTCAGGGCCTTCAGCATCTGGTGCCCACGCGGGGCCGCAGCTGGTCGGGCAGGGCCGGGCCAGGGTAGGCTCTGTGCCCTCAGCACTGGCACTGGGCTAGGCAGGCTGGGCTCCTGAGCTGTGCTGCAGGTGCGCGGGCAGCCGGCGGGCGGCGGTCGCTCACGCCTGTCCTCCTCCCTGCCAGGGCTGGCGAACCACGGACAGACCCGGCACATGGTAAGCCCTGCACCCAGCCCTGCCAGGCCCCAGGCCGCGGGCGCCGCTCACGCCCAGGCCGCGGGCGCCGCTCACGCCCCTCCCCGCCGCAGGGACCGCACCGGAGCCTGCTGCTCAATGGGAAGCCCTGCCCCGCCAAGGTGCGCCTGGTGCGCGGCGGCTCGCTGCCCCCTGTCAAGCGGCGGCGCATGAACTGGATCGACGCCCCCGACGACGTCTTCTACATGGCCACTGAGGAGACCAGGTGGGCTCCCGGGCGGGGGCGGGGCGGGGGCGGGGGCGGGGGCGGGGCGGTTCCCGCCTCACGCCTCCCGCTGCCCACAGGAAGGTCCGCAAGCTGCTCTCGTCCTCGGAGACCAAGCGGGCGGCGCGCCGGCCCTACAAGCCCGTGGCCCTGCGCCAGAGCCAGGCCCTGCCGCTGCCCCTGCGGCCGCCCGCACCCGCACCGGTCAACGACGAGCCCATCGTGATCGAGGACTAGCCCCGTGGCCGCCGCTGGCCCCGGCCCCCTGGTGGCGCCCCGGCGCTGAGAGCTTTGGGTTTGCGTTTTTGGCTGGAATGGAGGCCCCGGCCGGGCCAGCGTGAGTTCTGTTGTGTTCTGTTGAAGGTGCCATTTTAAATTTTATTTTTATTACTTTTTTTGTAGATGAACTTCAGCTCTGTGACTCACACCTGGACTGTCGGGGCGGCTGGTGGGCGGGCTGCCCGGCGGGGTTGGCCCCTTGTCTTTTCAAGTAATTTTCATATTAAAAAAGAAAGGAAAAAAAACTCATAAAAAGAAAAAAACAACCAGCTCTTCTTATCTGAGTCTTTTGTCCCGGGCCCTGGAGTGGCCAGGGGCGGGGCCCAGGCTGGCCGAGCCGCCACCACCCCCAGCCTGGCGTGGGGCCCAGCAGCCGGGCTCGGCCCTCTGGGGCGCTGAGCGCTGCACGGCCGGCTGGAGTCCTGGCACCCCGGCACCCGCGATCGCCCTGCCGGCCGGGGCTGCCCAGCTGTCGGCTTCCGCCTGGAGCCTGGGCCAGCCGCCGCCACCTAGCAGGCGCGCACTTCCCAGCCGGACCTGCTCGGGTTTCAGCAGGGCCTTGTTCTCAGAGCCCGGGTCCCTGCGCCACGCCCCTGGGCTCCCGCCCCCTTCCCAGTCCAGCCGCCTGCCCCCACGGAAATCTCAGCTGGGGAACGAAAATAGAAACCACTTCTGTGCCCCTGGCCAGACAGAGATAAGGGACTCCCCTTCCTCTGAGAGGCCTTGGGCCCTGGGGCCAGCTCTGGCCCACACCCGGGTCCTGGCTGCCCCAGGACTAATGACCAACAACCAACCGGGCTGTCCCCTGGCTCACCCCAGTCCCCTCTGCTTCTTAGCCCCAGGGGCTTCCTCCCACCCTGGACTGCCTGGGGTCTGTGTGAGGCTTAGAACAGGGGAGTAGGTACTTGCTGGGGGCCCAAAATTCTGGGAACCCTGGGGCAGCCTGGTTCTGTTCGTGGGGTGCCCAGGTCCAGGGCATCCCTGAGTGGGCAAAGCCTGCCCCCACCCTCCCAGCCTGGCACCCTACGTGTGTGTCCGCAGCTCCTGCCCAGTCCCCTCAGGCCTGCCTGCTGCCCCGCCCTGCTCTGCTCTGCGTCCTGCTTTCTGGAGCCTGCCCTGCCTGTTCCTGCCTGGCCTGGGGCCTTTGCAGCCTCAGTGGACACCACTCTGCATCAACTGCCGGTGCCTCTTCCTGCCAGGCTCAGAATAGCCCAGGAACCTCTGGCTGGGGTCCAGGGACTGCGGCTGGGGGAGGGCGAGAGCAGAGGCTGCTGCCCTCTGCCACATCTGCAGGGGCTCAGCCAGTGCCAGGAGCCTGGCAGCCCAGCCCCAGCCTCCCGGCACACCTGTGCAGGCCAGCTCTGCCCGCCACAGCTTCCCTCTGCACAGCCCAGGGGCAGATAGCCCAGGGCAGAGGGGCCCCCTGCAGGGATGACAGGGCAGTGGTGCTTGCTGGGTGGAGGGCAGGGGGCCCATGAATTATGCAGAGACACCTGATGCTGGAATGGTTGGACAGCCTGGAGCCTGGAATGGTTGACCTGTGGGGAGCCCGGAGGCTAGACACCCTGCCTGGCCAGAGTCAGGGCCAAGACAGAGGGGGGCTTGGCAGGCTGGGCGCTCACACTGAGGGGCACTGGGTCCAGGTTGTTGCCATGGAAACAGCAGAGGGTATAGGGCCTGATGAGTGTGGGGCCGGCCGTTGTGCCAGGGAGTGGGGTGGTGGGGGACTCCAGGTGACCCCCTGGTCTGAGGGTGGCAGGCCCCTCCCTCATTCTCCCTACAAATAGGCCTCCCCTCCCCTGGGAGCAGGGTGAGGGGGTCCCCCACCTCAGGAGGGAAGCCTGACTGGCTGCTGACTGGGAGGCTGTTCAGCTGGGGCAGGGCCCCAGAAAAGGTTCACAGGGGGCAGACCCTCCAGGTACCCACAGAATTCGAGTGGTTCCCCTATGGAGGGAGGAGGGGGTGTGGGCGAGGTCAGACGGCCCTGTGGGATGGGGGCCCCCTGGGAGGATGCTCTGAGGCCCCAGGGCAGTGCCCAGGTGGGGTGCAAGGCTCTCCGTCCTCCGCTTGACCCAGAACGGGCTGCAGGGCCTTCGCGCCCTCCCCTCCCTATGGGCCCGAGGTGCCCGCCCCCTCCCCCAAGCCCTTCCAGCCATTCTCTCGCGCTGTTTTTGGAAGTGGCGGGCGCCTTTCCTTCTAAGCCCATCCCGCCACCTGACGTCTTCAGCACCATTGACAGTGGCGGGCGGGGGCGGGGCGGGGCGGGGCGGGGCGGGGCGCTGGGGACCCGTCCCGGACCGGAATCCGGCTCTGATCCCGCGGCACGGTGTTGCCATAGAAACCGAGCAACAAAGGGACCCGGGGCGGGCGGCGCGCGGCAGGGTGGGGTGGGGTTCTGGGGGCCCTGGCGTCGGGCTGGGCGTGGGGACTGGCTCGCCCGTCGGAGTGTCCGTCCGCTTGTCCCCGCCGCCCTTCGGGGCCGAGGCCCCCTAGGACTACCCCCCCGAGCGGAGCGGGCCGCAGACTCCCCGCCCCGCGGCCCCGACGTTGCCATGGAAACGGGCGAGGCGCTGGGGGCACCCGGGGTCTAGAGGCCACCTCGCTCGCTAGGGCCGCAGGGCGGGCGGGGCCCGGGCGGGTCCTGCTGTCCCCCACCCTTACCCACCCCAGCAGGTGCGCCCCCGCCCTGGCGCCGGACCGGGGGGCGGGCTCCCGAGGCCCCGCCCCGGCCGCCGAGCCAATGGGCGCGCGGGCAGCGGGCGGGCGGGGCGCGGGCCAGCGGCAGCTCCGAGACGGGCGCGGGCGCAGGGCGCAGGGCGCGGGCGAACCGAGCGCACCGACCATGGCCTCCAAGTGCCCCAAGTGCGACAAGACCGTGTACTTCGGTGAGTGCGGCCGCCGACGGCCTGGCCAGCCCCGCGCCGCGAGCCGCGCGCCCCCGCCCGGGGTGCGCGGCCCGGAGCTCGCCTCGCCGCGCGGCCCACGCGGGCGCGGCCAGAGGAGGAGTTGCGACGGGGCGGGCGGGGCGCCGGTCTCTACAGGATGAGGCCACTCTCGGGGCGCTCCCCGGGCTCGGAGGACGCGTCACGGTCCTCTTGGAAGGGCCGGGCGGGGCCGCTCACCCGCCGGTCTTTTTGGGTCCTTCCCCGCCGGACCCCAGTCCCGTCTCCCCACAGACACGTGGTCGGGCTGGCGTGGGCGCGGGAGTCACCCCCATCCCCACCCAGCCTTCTGGGCACGCGGGGACCGCCCAGATCTGGGCTCTGTCTGGATTCAGTCCATGCGGGGGCGACCTCACCTCTGCCTCCCGCGTGTCCCAACGCGCTCCCGTCCTGGCCAGAGTTCTTCCAGGAGGTTCCCACGGGTGCGGGTGGGTGGGTGGGTGGCCAAGGGCCCTAGGAGCAGGAGGGCGCTGCAGCCAGGTGGCCAGGCCCCTGTCTCCTCAAGGTCAGGAGGCTGGCCAGGGAGGGGCTTGTACCCCAGGATGCCCCTGGGGAGGTTGCACCCTGGCGCTTGGCGGTGCTGGCCAGCACCGTCTGGCTTACTCACCGCTCTCCCTCCTCCTGGCTGATCCTCCCAGGACGCTGCCAGGGCGGCAAAGTCCTGCCCTCTGCCCTCCCACACCCCCAGAGGGACTGCTTAGGCAGGGCCGGTCCCCAGTCTCTGGACAGTGTGGGGCCCAGGTGAGGGTGGCCGCTGGGCTCCCCGCTGAGACAGGAGGGAGCCGTTTGCTGTTCCTGGAGTGGAGAGACCGGATTTGGCCCTGAGGCTTCTGCAGGACTGGGAGACCCCGGGCTCCCAGCTGCCTCCCGGGGAGCCCACCCTGGCCAGGCACCTCTACCAGAGCCGTTTTCCCTCTAGTGCCAGCGTGGGGGCGTCGCCGGGCCTTCCTGCCAGCCTGTCTGCCCCGAGTTGGCGGGCACCAGGCCAGCTCTGTCCTCCTGGGCCCTGGCGGATGGGCCTGTGGGCAGGCCGGAAAGGCGTCAGCCTGCTAGCCGGCCTGGCTCCCGGCAGGAGACAAAGGCCGCTCTGACCCAGACACTCCTGTCCCGGGGGTGGGGGCAGGACCCAGCTCCCCTCCGTGCAGCGCCTGTGCCTCCAGCAGCACCGACGCAGCGGCCTCCGTGTCCCCAAGAACAGCTCCGCTGCTCCCGCCAGGTCCCTGGCCATGGCTTCTGGCCCCCAGGCTGTTCCGTGCGCACAGGCCGCCCAGCGGGCCTGTGGGTCACCCCCTGCTCCTGCGTGGCCATACCCCCGCTGCCCGTCCACACGGCGCTGGCTACCTGCTCTGTGGCTGCCGCGGATGCACCGGCCAGCAGTGGGGAGGCTAGGCCAGCAGGGCCTGGGCCTGCCTTGGCTCAGCCAACTCCCGCCTGCCCTGGCATGGATGCAGGGGCCTGGCCAGCCTGGGTCCTGGGGTCCCCGGGTCAGTGACCCTGCAGGTCTGGGTGGACGCTGCCAGGCTGGGTCGGGCCTCACTTCCCGTCTGCCCAGGCAGCCTCTGCAGGGACGGGAGGAGCATGGGCCTGGTCTCCCTCTGGCCTGGCCAGACTGCCAGTGTGGTGGGGCCAGCCCCGTGACCCCTCCCCGCCCACTCCAGGCCAGGCCTCATCCCTTCGGAATTCCGGTTCTGCTCCGCCCTTTTCCTCCTGGCTCCCCTGGGGAGGCCTGCGCTTCCGTCCGCTGTCCACCATCCACTGGGAGGCCCCCACACTTCCGCGTAGAGTGGTGGCCAGCAGCCCCAGGCTCGCCAGGTCTCTGCAGCTGGCCTCGGGCCTCGGGTGCCAAGCAGTAGTTGGAGGCAGGGGTGGGGGTCCCAGAGCTTGGAGGAGGGAAGCAAGCGGCAGGGCCTGGGGCTTTGCACCCCAGGGTCTGGCGGCCCAGGGCGCTCCCCTCAGCACGGCCTGCCAGCGCCGTACCCCGGACTGGGGGTTCAGGGTGGTGCGCAAAGCCCAGTGCTGAGAAGGGCAGGCGTGCTGTGGAGATGGAGAGGCGCTCCTGACTCCTGACCTGCACCTGCTCGCCCCAGCCGAGAAGGTGAGCTCCCTGGGCAAGGACTGGCATAAGTTCTGCCTCAAGTGTGAGCGCTGCAACAAGACCCTGACGCCGGGGGGCCACGCCGAGGTGAGCCCTGGGGTCCGGGTGGAGCCTGGCGAGGGCCTGGACTTGGGCGGGGATCCGGGCCTGGGCGGGGCCAGGGGCGGCCGCGCCGGGCTCCTGGAGTCGCGGTCCTCAGGCACTCACGCCACGCCCCCCCCAGCACGACGGGAAGCCCTTCTGCCACAAGCCCTGCTACGCCACGCTGTTCGGGCCCAAAGGTGAGTGAGCCGGTGATGCAGTGAGGGTGGGCGGGGTGGGTTCTCGGTCCAGCAGACCCCAACGCAGGCTGTGGCCAGTGGAGGGCCCTGGGGCTGCCAGGACCCAGGGCCTTGGGCCCCCAGGCACCTCCCAGGCTGGGTCTCTCTGCCATCGCCATTGCCCTCGTTCTCGCAAGCCCAGCACCCAGAAGTCTGCCCAGCCTGCTGGTGCACTGAGCCAGGGCCTGGTGGTCAGCCGGAGGGCGCTCATCTGAGAAGCCGCCCCAACTCCCGCCCGCCCCCGCCCCAGGTGTGAACATCGGAGGTGCGGGCTCCTACATCTACGAGAAGCCTGCGGCCGAGGGCCCTCAGGTCACAGGCCCCATCGAAGTCCCAGTGGTCCGCGCTGAGGAGCGGAAGGCCAGTGGCCCCCCAAAGGGGCCCAGCAGAGGTGAGGTGGGCTGGGCTCGCCCCTGCGGGAGGGGTGCCTGACGGCCTCTTGCGGCCTGACACCTGACCCCACCCCCAGCCTCCAGCGTCACCACCTTCACCGGGGAGCCGAACCTGTGTCCGCGCTGCGACAAGAGGGTCTACTTCGGTGAGTGGCCCCGCCTGGCGCGCCCCCCAGCCCGGCGTGCCCCCCGCCAGGTGCACTCGCCCGCCTTGCTCTGCCCCGGCCGTGCCAGCTTTGGCCTCCTTCGCAGCTGAGAAGGTGACGTCTCTGGGCAAAGACTGGCACCGGCCGTGCCTGCGCTGTGAGCGCTGCGGGAAGACGCTGACTCCGGGGGGCCACGCCGAGGTGAGGGCAGGGTCTGGAAATGAGGGGTGGCCACGGGTCGCCGGCGGTCAGCGGGGATGCAGTGGGTGCAGGCGGGCTGGGGGCACAGGCGCAGGTCAGGGGTGCCGGCCGCCAGCGGGGATGCAGGACGCAGCTGGAGGTGTGGGCTGAAGGCAGGGTGCAGGCCAGGGACACGGGTGCAGGTGGGGACGAGAGGTGGGTGGCCGGCGGCCAGGCAGTGCTGCGCGGGCCGGAGAGGCTGTCCCCTGGTGGCCGGAGCGCAGGCTGGCCGGCACAGGTGTTGGGGGAAACTTGGGGCTCCTGCCTGCTGGTGAGTGGACCTGGCCCCGGGCTTTGGGGACTTGAGGGCTTGGAGAGTGGGGGAGGGGGCTGGGGGCTGGGATCCCCAACTCACTGCTCCTGCCCCCCGCTGCCGCAGCATGATGGCCAGCCCTACTGCCACAAGCCCTGCTACGGGATTCTCTTCGGACCCAAGGGTGAGTGTGTCCGGGTGGGCGCAGCTGCGGGAGGCCCCTGCACGTGCCCACGCCCACTGCCCGCTCTCTCCATAGGCGTGAACACCGGAGCTGTGGGCAGCTACATCTATGACAGGGACCCCGAGGGCTCAGCCCAGCCCTAGGTCCGGCCTGCCAGCAGGGCGCAGCCCCCAGGTCCTCGCCGCGGGAGGGGAGCTGCGGGTGCAACCCGAGCGCCCCCCTCCTGCATGTCTGTGTGTAGCCTGACCACCGCTCCCTTTCGTGCCCCGGCCCCCCGTCGGTGTGGCTGGCCGGCTGGGCCCTGAGGTGGGCTTCCTGCTCGGGCCTCAGGTCCTGCCTGCCGGCCAACAGTGTTATTTATGCCGCTCTGCGGGGACACCCCGTCGGCCCCTCGCGTCTCAGGGGTCCCGGGCGCCCCCTGCTGGTCCCTATGCCTGTGCACACGCCCCTCGTGGCTCACACATTTGCCCAGACTTGCTGTCAATAAAAGGTTTGAGAATCGCAGGGTCCAGCGCCATGTGGGGTGGACCACGCACGGCCCTTTGTCTGTCGGCCAGTTGTCTGGAGCCCTGTGCCGGCGGCTTCCCTCGGCCTGGGGCGGGTCCTGCGCCCTAGACTGCCAAGAGTGGGCGGTGGTGCCCAAAGAAGGCTGGGTGGACTCCAGGTGACCTAGTGGGCAGCAGAGGGCGCACGCCTGCCACGACCAGGTCCTCCCTGGTCAGAAAGCTAACTGAACCCCAAGAATGCCTTCGCAAAAGACAAAAGGGTCGCGCGCAGGAAGGGAGGTGAGCTGCGGGGCGGGAGTGCTGGTGGCGAGCCTGACGGTCAGCACCAGGAGGCGCCCGCTCGATGCCCCAGGTGCGGACGACAGCCGCGTGCCAAGGTCCCGAGGACGCCGCGGGAGACACACAAAGGTCGCCAGTGCCACGCGGGGCGGCAGGGCTGGGAGCGTAGCGCCGAGTGCCGCTGAGCGCTGCTTTCCTGAGGCGCGTCCCCGGGGGCAACCTCGGTCGGGGTAGGCTGGGTGGGGGACTGGCGGTGGCCCCGGGCGCTGCCCTGCGGCGTGGGGCGGCCAGGCGGGCGTCGGGGGTCCACGAAGAGGCGCGCCGCCCCCCAGCTCTGCGCTTTCGGCCCGGACAGCTCGCCCGCCTTCTCCCGCGCTCTCGCAGCCCAGCAGGGGGCGCCGGCCGGCCCTCGGGGCCCCGCCCCGGGCCCCGCGCCCACGTCGCCGCGCCCCCGCGGCCTCGGCCCCGCCACCTCCGGGAGTGCGGCACCAGGGGCCCACTCGCTGCGTCCCGCCCGGGCTCCGGCCGTCCCGCTCACCCGCCGTGCGCGCGCCCGCCCGCCCCGCGATCGCACAACCCGTCGCGGGGCCGTCCCGCCTCCAGCGGCTGCGGGGGTCCCAGGACGCCCCGGGCTGGGGGCGGCGCGCCCTAGCTACAACCCTGGGGCGCGCTCCCGGCCAGCCGGCCGGCGCCCTTGTGGGCGTGACGCCCCATCCTGTTGGCGTAAGGCGCCCCTGAGCGCGCAGTCCTCATCCCAGGAGGGGCGGGCCCTTCTCGATTCGCCGCGCCGCGGCTCCCGGGTCGGGGCTTCCAGGAGCACCCCCGGAGCGGCCTCGCGCGGATGGGAAAGGTCATGCGCTGTTCGGGGTGGCACCCCTGGGGGGGTTCGCCCCGAGGGGAGGCGGGTCCGACCGCCGGGACGCCCAGGCCCGGCCCATTTCCTGCGGGCGAGGGATGACGTGACGCGCGCGGTGTTTGTTGCTAGGGGTTGTCATGGAAACGGGGCGGTGGCGCTACTGTTTGTCTCGCGTCGCGGGGGCGTCGGCACCCGCAGTCCCCTCCCCTCAGCCCAGCGCGTCCTCGGATCCCGGCAGTTGCAGGAGGCCTGAGGGGCCTGGCGGCCTGGGCCCCCACCCCACAACCCTGAAATGCCACCTGACCCCCTCATTTCCCCTCCGGGCCAGGCCAGCCCCCACCCCACGGCAGCTGTGCCAGGCCGGTCTCCATCACCCTGGCCCCAGACAGCCTCCAGATGCCCGGCCAGACCCCTCACCCCCATCCCTGACCTGGGGCAGGGAGGCTCTGGCTGTGTCCCCTGTGCCCCCCGCCCCTGCCTGCCACTTCCCAGGCTGGAGGCTCTCCAGCAGGCGCCTGCCTCTCCCCCTACCCACCTTCCTCTGGGCAGCCCCTCCTCTGCTGGAGGCCTCCCTCCCTCCTCCTGCAGCTCACTGGCCTGGTGGGGCCAGGAAAGCACTGGGTGCCCGCGATCCCAGGGGAGGGGGGAAGCTCATGTTTGTGGGCTTGGTTGGCTGGGGG
The DNA here is from genome assembly GCA_019455555.1 of Galemys pyrenaicus. Lineage (NCBI taxonomy): Eukaryota > Metazoa > Chordata > Mammalia > Eulipotyphla > Talpidae > Galemys > Galemys pyrenaicus. The sequence goes on from JAGFMF010011747.1 coordinate 20,646,913, forward strand.
TTGAGTTGGAATTTGGGGTGGTTCTCGGGGCTTTGCTCCAGACTCAGAGGTTTCTGGAGCCGGACCTGGCCTCCAGGGAGAAGAGGGCAGGGGCAGCCCCTCTGGCCAGACCAGCAGAGCCTAGGGTGGGCGCTGAGGGGCCTTGGGGCTGCCTCTGCCCTGCCCCCACCCCTGCCCCCCTAGTGGGCGGGCAAGGCAGTGTCCTGGCCCCTCCCTGCTGCGGGGGGTCAGGCAGGCCCATGAGGCAGGCCTTGGGGCAGACGGGGTCCCAGGAGAGGAGCTGCTGAAAATAGACCCTGGGAACGTCTGCTGGCCCTGGTCTGCTGTCCTCCCAGGACTGGGGCGGGCGGCGCCTCGAGGCAGCCGCTCAGCCGTGTCCTGGTCCATCCTGGCCTAGCGTCCTGGGGTGCAGGGACCAGGCCCCCGGCCCTTGGGGGGAGTTTGACACCTGGTCCTCTGAGGGACTTGGACTTGGGGAGCTAGGCAGGGGCCAGTATCCCAGCTTGGGGAGGCGGTGCTGGCCAGTCCAGCCTGGGAGCAGAGCCTTCCCCTGGGGGCAGATTCCTCTGCGGTCACTGCCTGGCTGCCCGCCCCCTCTGGGGCCTGGGGCCTGAGTGCGGCATAGCCCCCTGCGGAGCAGGAGCAGGGGCGGGCTGTCTGTCACGCTGGCTGGCGGTCCTGGCCAGGCGTGGGCTGCAGGGGAGCCTGCGCAGTGGTGAGGTGGCCTCGGGCCAGGCCCTGGGGTCCTCATACGGCACAGGGAGCACCTTGGGCAGGCAGCCAGGTGGCTCTGCGTCCCCATCCTGGCCACCATGTCCCTGATGTACAGTGCTGCTGTGCCCCGGTGGTGTGGCTGGTGGGCGGCAGACCGGCGCAGGTGCTGGCAGCACTGGGCCAGATTGGGGGCGGGGGCCCCTGCCCCCACGTGCCTGTGCAGCAAGTGCCAACAGCATCATCAAGAGTGGGGTACCCCGGACCTGGAGGCGGGGAGCAGGAGCCCCTCTGCCATACTGCAGCTGACCTGACGCAGCGTTCCTCGACGGCGTGGGGCTCAGGGGAGCCGCAGGGTGCCGGCCTGGCTGCAGCCGGACCCACAAAGGATGCATAGACATGCAAGCCTCCGGGAAGCCTCTGCCCACCCAGGGTGCGGCCATGGCCTTTGGCCTCCTGGCATCTTCCTCCCTCTCTGCCCATCACTACGGCAACGGGCAAAACAGCCTGGGAGGCCAGAGGAGGACTCATCACTCTGGTTTTTAAGGGGGGTCCGCTTCATGCAGGTGGGGCTGCAGGGTCATCTGGGGCAGCTTCGCCAGCACTGCCCTGGTGGGCTGGACAGACCCCGTAGGCTGGTGCTCTCAGGCACTCAGGTCGCAGCTGCCGCCCCCTGGCGGGGGTGGGGCCTGGGCTGCAGCAGCCCGCCGTCCTGGAGCCCCCTCCCCACCCCTGCTGCCTCCTGGCCTGTCTCCGGCTGCCCAGTGCCTCCAGCCACTCACCCTCCACAGCCTGCAAGAAAAGCACCCCCGGGCCCATGTGGGGGAGAAGGGGCCATCGTGGGAGCTGCACCCCACCCCAGGCAACCAGAGGGCCTCCAGAAATGGGTGCTGGGTCAGAGTGGGTGTCCAGGGCAGGGGGCAGCAACTGGAGAGAGGCTGGGGGGGGGCTGGATGGCTTGGGGGCTGGCAGGCCCGGGGCCCCATCCTGCCTGTGCTGGGGAGGTTGCGCTGGGGTGGGGGCGCCCTTCCCATCCTGGGCTGGCTGCTGGGGAGGGTGGACTCAGGGAGGGTGGGGCTGGGGCCCAGTGCTGCTGGGGACCCTGAGCTTGAGGACCAGCATGCCAGGCAGATGAGGTTTTGTTCCGTTTGGGTGTGTCAGGAACAGGGCCTGGGGAGGAGGGCCAGGGTGGCTGGAGTGCTGGGGGTGGGAGAGGGGGGCCTCGGGTGGGTGTGGTTTGGGAGCACTGCAAAGGAGGCTGCAGGGTGGACACCCCTGTCCCCAGAGAGGGGGAGGCGACCTGGGTGACAACTGCCAGCAGGGAGGAGGGCTGGGCCAGGCACTGGGCTCCCCCTTCGCCTCCTGCAGCTGGCACAGGACTGAGGCTTACTGGCCAGAGGGGTATGTGGGAAGCGCCTGCCCCCCCCCCCCGCGGGTGGGCCAGCCGGGCAGGTCGACAGGGCCTGGTACCAGGAGGAGCGGGCTGGCAGCCTCTGCTTTACTTGGGGATGGACTTGGATCGCTGGGCTCTGCCTGTACAGCTGGACACCGCCCCACCCGGGCCAGGCCGGGCCAGTTCAGGCCCAGCCTGGCCCTTCTAAGATGACCCATGTGGCCACACCCCTCTCCTCCCCCACAGCGTCTGTTCTTCCCACAGAGGGTGGACACGGGGGTCGGAATCCCCCCTCTCCAGCAGATTTCCCCCTACGCTCGCCCCGCCCTGTGGACTTCCCCTCCAGGGCGAGGCTAGGGTCTCCCAGAGATATGGGGTCCCCACAGGGCTGTGTGTCCCATGAATGATAGTGAAGGGGGCGCGCTCTGGTGGGGGCTGCCAGACTGAGAGGCCCTGTAGGTGCCCGTCCCTCCGTCAGGCACAGGGCACAGGGAGTGCGGCCTGCCCAGGCTGGTTTGTATCTATTTGCATTTTGGAGGCGACGGCCCCTCCCTGGCTCCAGCCTATATGGAGGCGCGGGCAGGTGCGCTCTGCTGGCTGAGGTGCTCCTGGGGGGCGGCCCGGGAAGGGGTCCTGACCAGGGGACGCGGCTTGAACCCGCTGGAGGAGCCCCGCCCCTTTCAGTGAGTCCCCGCGGACCCCCGCTTCCCAGCTCCGTGGTGCGACTGTCCCAGGTCTTTCTGAGCGGCGGGTGGGCCAGATGACCTTTCTTGACCCTTTGCCCTGAGATCAAGGTCCGCGGGGGTCCAAGCTCCAGGATCGATCGGGGGCGGGGCCGGGGGCGGGCCTCGAAGGGGCGGGGTCCCGGGGTCCCTGAAAGGCGCCGACCCAAGCGGGACCCACCCAGTTGTGCTGTCTGTTCGCTCCCGCCTCAGCCTCCAGCACCGGACTCAGACCGTCACCGCAATGCCCAAGTGCCCTAAGTGCAACAAGGAAGTGTACTTCGGTGAGTGCGCCCCGCCTTCTCCCAGGCTGGACCCCGCGCGGCTCCACGCGGAAGCGCGGCCCGGGCCGCCCGTGTCGGTGGCCCCTCTCCCAGCTCGGTGCCTCCCCGCACCCCTCCTTGTCTGAGTCTCCTGGGCTCTGGACCTCCCCTCTTGGGTTTCCCCAGGCTCTGCCTTCCATGGTCTCTCCCCTCTTCTCGGGCGCACCCAGGGCGGGGACCCCGCGGGGCAGGAAGGAACGCGGGGGCCCTGGCCGCCTTCCCAGCGCTAAGTAGAAACAGGCGCAGAAACCTACGCCCAGGGCGCCATCCCAGGCGCGCTTGGGCCCCACGCCCGCCTTCCGGCACCGGGCGCCCCGGGCCACTAGGGTGCGGCAGGAGGAAGTGGGGACCGCCGTCCGCGCCCCGAGAACCAGGGAGCCCGGAGCGCCTACCCCGGCAGTCTGGCCCCGCCCCGCGCCTTCCCCAGGCCCCTCCACTCCCCTTCCTTAGCCCACCCAGCCCGCTGGGGCGCGGTCCAGGGCCGGGCACCTGGAGGAGCCCCCGCGGGCGCCCCCTCCCGGTTGCCGGTCGGATTGGCTGAACCGGACAGCTGGAGGCCGCCTCCGACGCCAGGGTCGGGGCCGCGATCCTGTATCCTGTCCCTCACTGGCCTGTGCACCCACAGCCGAGCGGGTGACATCCCTGGGCAAGGACTGGCATCGGCCCTGCCTCAAGTGCGAGAAATGTGGCAAGACGCTGACCTCCGGGGGCCATGCCGAGGTAGGTGCCGGGTAGGGGGTGGGGTCCGCCGGCAGGGGCGTTACCCTTCATGGCCCTTCTCTCTGCAGCACGAAGGCAAGCCCTACTGCAACCACCCCTGCTACGCCGCCATGTTCGGGCCTAAAGGTCTGCTCCCCGCCCCCAGTGCACCCCTGCCGGCCCCCACCTGCTTGCGGCCCCTCCCTGTCCTGGCCTGACCCCCCCCTCCCTATCTCTGTAGGCTTCGGTCGGGGTGGTGCTGAGAGCCACACTTTCAAGTGAACCCAGGTAGGTCCCCACCCAGCCCCCACCTCAAACCTCAGCAAGGGGGCCCCGAGTTTGGGGCCTGGTGGGAAGGTGAGGTGGCTCCCACTGTGTGTCTCTTGCAGGTGGTGTGGACCTGTTCCTGGCCACCCTCGGAGCATGGCCCCTGCGGGCTAATTCCAGGCGGGATCTGGGACCCCAGTGCCCCCGAGACCCTTGCCCTCAATAAACTGAGCAAGACCTGCGTAGTGTGTTCGTGCTTGGCGAGCCCTCTGTGCACCTGTGTGCGAGTGTTTGTGTGTGCTGGAGGGCGTGGGCTCCTGGGCCTGTGGGGGGTTGGAGTCACTTGGTTGCAGGCACCCGCAGGGCCAGCCCCCACTTCCCTGGACCACCCCAGATCTAGGATGGTGCAGCCCAGCTGGAGGGTCACGGGGAGAGGTGGCCAGGGCGGGACCAGCGAGTTCAGGCTGTTTCCTTTTTTGAGACACTGGGGGAGTTGTGGTGGGGAGCCCTGCCTGCCTCTCCCCACTTCCTGCCACCCACACTGCTCCATCCTCCACCGCCAGATGGGCCACTGCTCAGTGGGGGAGCCCACCCCCTCTGTGCCTGGAGGCCTGGAGGCCAGCTGCTCCCCAGGACTGGCCAGCAGGGGGGCATGTCAGTGCAGGCAGCAACTGCAGACCAGGTCCCCTTAGACCCACCGTTGGCTTTGCTGGGGCTTTGTGGAGCTGGCTCTCTTAGGGGCTCCGAGGTGGGGTCTGGTCTGCAAGGCTAGGGTCCTGGTTCTTAGAACCAGGGGGCCTGTGCGGGAGGAGCAGGCTTGAGGGGGTTCTGCTTGGACCTGCGTGGGGTTTTGGGACTCAGCACTGCTGTGGCCAGCAAGAACATCCACCCTGAGCCCCAGACTCCTGCCCCCCATCTCTCCCTTGCCCCCACATCCCCCTCCCATGGCTCCTGCCCCCCCCACCTCCCTATCCAGGCCCCTCTGCACCCTCCCCAGTCAAGCGCCAAGTGGCTCTGACCCCCACAGTCCAGCGTGAGCTGAGAGTCTTGGCACCTGCGGAGGATCAGCCAGGAGCCTCTGGGTCAGGATGTCGCCAGCCAGGGGCATGTGAGGACCTGTCTGGGCACCTGTGTTCCCGCTGCAAAGGACGGGGGGGGGGGGGGGGGGGGGGGGGGGGGGGGGGGGGCGNGGGGGGGGGGACGGGGACAGGGGAGGCGCAGCGCCAAGGCCCCTGCGGGGAGTCGCCGGGGGTCCTGGAAACTCATCTGGGTTGTCCTGTGGAGACCAGGGGCCTCGCGGGTGTAGGTGACGGCAGGCGTTTGCGGGGGCGCGTCCAGGGAGGGCGGATTTCTCACTTCCCCTCCGTCCTCGCTCAGCCGAGCCGCCCCACCGCTCTCCACGCCCGGCTCCCGGTCCAGACCGCGGGCGCGGCACGATGGGCGGAGGGTGGACGGAGGGGGCCGGGAGTTGCAGGATCCGAGGTGTGGATCGGGGGGGTCGCCGGCCCCCCAACTCGCGGGGAGAAGCGCGCCAGGAGGCGGGCAGGGCGAGGCGGGTGGGGCGCGGGAAGCGCGGCGGGCCTCCGGGCGGGCGTGGGGCGCCGCGGAGACGCGGTCGGCGCTCGGAGGGCGGGCCTCGGGGTTGGCGGCGCCGATTGGCCGGCGGCCGGGACGGGGCTGGACGCCGGGCCGCAGGGTGGGGGCCGCGGCCCGCCCCTCGGGGGCAGAGGACAGCCCGGCTGCCGGGGCCGGCGGGGCGGGACCAGCGCGCGGATTGGGCGCGGGGACCCGACCGCGCGGTGATTGGACCCGGGCCCAGGCGCGGGGACCCGCGGAGGCCGCGATTGGACCCGGGCCGCAGGGGGACGCCGCGGGGGCATGGGGCGGCGGCGGCGCCGGGCGGACGGGGCCGCGGGCCTGCCCGAGGCCATCGCCGCGCTGAGTCGGGTGCTTCCCGATGGGCCCAGCCCCGAGACTTTCCGCCGCGCCAAGTTCGACCGTCCGGAGGCGGTGAGGCCCGCGGGGCGGCGGCCGGGGCGGGCGGGCGCAGGGAGGGGGGTCGGGTCGGCCGACCGCCGCTCTCTGACTCCGCAGGCGCCCGCGCTCTGGCGGCTGCTCGTCCGCGTGCTCTGCCCGCCGCCCACCGCCAGTCCCGAGCCCGCGCTCGACCCGGGTAAGCCCCGCCCCTAGAAGCCCCGCCCGGGCAGCCCGCTGCCCCGCCCCGGACACGCCCATCGCCCGGCACCGCCCCTTGAAGCCCCGCACCTGACGAGCCCCACCCCCGGCAACCCCCTCCTCCTCTCCTGGCCCTGCCCACCCACGTAGGCCACGCCCCATAAGCCGACCACGCCCGCTCACTTTTGGCCCCGCCCCCTGCAAAGCCTTGTCCAGTGAGTCTTACTTTCAGGCCTTGCCGCCTCGCAGGCCTGACCCTGACTGCCGGCCCCAGGTTAGCCTCGGCCCCCTAACTGGTGAAGTCCCAACCCCCATTGTCCCTTGCGGCCGGGCCTCTGCCTGGGGATCCTGTGCGGGGTGGCCCCACTGACCTGGTGGACCCCCCTCCGCAGAGGCCGAAGCCCGCCTGGTGAAGTCCACGCTGCGCGGTGAGGGCTATCCGCGGTGGGCACTGGCGCGGCTCCCCGAGGATGGCGCCCAGGGGAGCCGGGAGCTGCTGCTGGCCCTGGCCTGGCTCCTGGCCCGGGGGCCCCTGCTCCAGCAGCTGCTGACCCACGACCGTGTGCGGCTGGGCGACGAGATGCCGCTGTGCCAGGTGCGAGCGAGCCCACGCGGCCTCCAGGCCGGCCCGTCCTCCCGCGCAGGCGCCGTCTGCGCCCCGCCACCGCTCTCGAAGCCGCCCTTCTCCTCCCCGCCGACTCCCCTGGGGCTGCGGGGCGGCATGTGACCCTCGCCCTCTGCAGTGTGAGGCCCTGGCCAGCCCCGGCTCACCTGCACCCCACGCGGAAGCAGACGGCCCGGTGGACGTCCGCCACCTGCAGTGGCTGATGGGAAAGCTGCGGTTCCGGAGGCGGGCCCTGGCGGCCAGTCAGCAGGAGCAGTGCGCCCTCCTGAGCAAGGTAGGGTCTGCGGGGCGGCCCACCACAGGCCCTGGCTGGCCTGCCGCTACCCTGCTATGTGCTCAGGCCTTTCTCTGCCTGGCGCTTGGCCAGCTTGCCCAGCTTGCACTGGGGCCCTGACCTTTGGCTGGGTGTGGGCTGGTGTGGGCAGCGGGCAGCCCTTGGACGGCCCCGCGGGGCTGGCGTGGCTCACCTCTGGACACAGGTCCCCGGTGAGGGCCGGCACAGGTCCGGCAGAGCGGTGCCGGGTAGGTGGCTGCAGCCTGCGGTGCGGGGTCCCTGCTGCTGAGCCCCGCCCTGTGCCTCTGCTCGGCAGTCTGCTCAGCCACCTCCTTGGAGACCCTGGCCCTCCGCCCTGGCCCCTTGCCCCCTGGCCACCTGGCCCCCTAGCTTGGGCTCCCGCTGCCCCTCTTGCTTGGGACCTGGCCTACCTTCAGCTTCCCTGCACTGGGGGCTCACGTGCCTCACCAGACAGTGCCTCCGTGTCCCCGCCATTGCCTGTCCGGGGGCTCCCGAGGTGCCGCCTGAGCTGCCTGAGCTCTGAGCTGCCCCGGGGCATGGTGGGCTGCAGCCTGGGCTGCCTGCCCCCCAGCCGGTCTGCACTGTTTCAGATCCACTCATATACCCGAGGCTGCCATGGCGACCGGAGCCTTGGCCACCTGTCTGTTGTTGAAACGGAGCTGCTCAGGGACCCTGAGGCCGGCCGGCAGGTGAGGCTGGTGGCAGTGGGTGTGCTCACGGCGGGGGCCGGCTGGCAGCCCTCCAGCTCTTGGCATGGATATGCTGGGAACAGGCGTCCAGCCAAGTTCTGCCCCGGGGATCCAGGCGGGCTGTGTGTGGGCTCCCTGGCTGAGCCAGGCCAAGGTGCGCCTGGTGATGGAGGGCACAGCTGGGAGCCCAGCGTGCCCACACTCTGCTGGCCCTCCTGTCTGCCACCCACTTCCTTGCCTTGGGCGGGGGTCCTGGTCCAGACTCTGGCTGGCCACCCCCCAAGGACGGTGCTTTGGGCTGTCCAGGATGGCGGTGCATGGCCTGTCCAGGGTGGCTCCCCACTCCAGGCACAGACCCCCTCGTCCTGGCTCTCCTGTCCCCAGCCCCTGAGACCTGGGTAGGTGGGACTGGGTGCCCAGGGCTTGTGGGGTTCAAGCGGGCAGTGGAGCTGGTGGGTGTGGGGTGGGCTGTGCTCAGGGCAGCACCTGGGGGTTCCCACATGCCCTTGGCTCTGTCCCTCTTTCAGGGTGACTCGGGGAACCCAAGTTCCTGCCCCTGGCTTCCCTACTGCTCCAGCCCCACCCTACCTGGGTCCTGCTCCAGTGGGGAGCCCTCCCCTGAAGGCTGTGGGGGGTGGCAGCTCTGACACAGAATCGCAGGGGCCGGGCTGCGTGGGTACTGGGGCGGTCACTGCCCACAGTCTGGGGAGAAGCCCAGAGCTTCCCGACCCCAGGGAGCACCCTGGCCTCGCCTGTGGGCGGCATCTTGGGGGCCTCCTGGCTGCAGATGGGCAGGAAGGCCCCACCTGCTCCTCTGGACAGCCCCTCTCCCACACGCGGCAGCCCCGGGGGAGGGTGAGCCTGCTGTCCCACCCAGGTTCTGCCCAGACTCTGCCCCAGTGCCCTGCCCACAGTGGGACCTCCCAGTAGGCAGTATGGGCTGGCTGTGCTGGGGGGCTCCTGCCCTGAGCCCCCACCTCGACCCCCCCTTCTCCAGCTCCTTCCCCCAGGGCCCATGACCCTCTGCCCTTCCTTTGGGGCTCCCAGGATGGGTGCCCCTTTTCCAGAGGGCAGCCTCCGGATGGAGCTCTATCAGGGCAAAATGTGAGCACAGGCCTGACCTTGGGCCCTGACCTGTGGGCTGGAGGTGGTGGGCAGGGTGATGGGCCCACCTGCTCGTGCATGGAGGAGGGGCTGCCCCCTGCAGGGGTGGCTGGGCCTAAGGGCCTGCTGAGCAGCACTGGGCCGTGGAGGGGAGGGTGGTGGGCAGCAGGGTGGGCGTGGCGTTGTGCAGGGGCGTGGCAGCTTATAATGGGGCGTGGCTTGGGATGTGGTGGGGTGAGGGGGCGGGGCAGTTTCAGGCTGGGCGTGGTGTGGCTCAGGGGCGTGGTCTTGGGGCGTGGTGGGCGTGGCAGGGCTTGGGGTGGGTGGGGTGGGGGCGGGGAGGTAGGGGGCGGGGTGGGGTGGGGGCGGGGAGGTAGGGGGCGGGGTGGGGGCGAGGTGGGTGTGTGTGTGATGGGGCGGGCCTCCCTGCCTGCACGTGGAGCTGCCACAGCTGTCCTGGTTGGCTGCAGTTGCTTCGGAGGCTGGAGAGCGAGAACGAGCGCCTGGAGGCCTTCCTGCAGTGGCGTAGCCGCGAGCTGGTCTTCTGGCAGTGGATGGTCAGGAAGCCGGGCATGCCCCTGCTCTTCCTGGGCGGGCGGTGGCAGCCCGGGGTGGGGTCTCCCTGCGAGTGGGCGGGGAAGAGGACACTGGGGAGCCCAGCCCGCACACTGGCTCTGCTCTAGGCCAGACTGAGTCCTCCTTTGGCCTCCATCTGCCCTGCCCAGCTCTGGGGACCTCGGCCCCTGGGGGCTGTCCGGCTGCTGGGGTGTGGTGTGGCACGGTGTGGGTCTGACTCTGCACGGGGCTGCCTGTGGTGCTGGCCCCTCAGCCAGGCTTTTCCCTGCAGGATTCGGTACTGGATGCAGGCACCCCGGAGGCCTCGGAGCCCACGCTTCTGCCTGGGCTTCCCCAGCGCGGGGCCGGCCAGCTGGACCTGCTGTCCAGGGAGCTGCAGGCACTGCAGGCAGAACTGCAGGAAGCAGCGCTGCTGCGGCGGGTGGCCTGGGAGGCTGGGGTGAGGCGGGGTGCTTTGGCTGGGTTTGCAGACTCCAGCGAGAGAGGGTGTGCGGGGAGGCCCCGGCTTTTGAGGGACACCTCAGAGGTCCTTTTGTTTTCCTGGGGACTTGCTGGCCCCAGCCCCTTCCAAGCCTGGTGACCTGTGTGGCATTGCAGGGCTGGGTGCGGGTCACCTGCGCCCCTGTCGGGCCAAGACAGCACTGGCCGGCTGTGCTGTCCTCTTGCTGAGGCGTTTTCAAGTCTGCAGCTGGTGGGGTTCTGCCGCGAGCCCTGTGTGCCCGGGAAGGGTCCCGCCCTACTGCCCTGCGCAGGGTCTGGCGCCCTCAGGAGGAGGGAGGCTGGGTCTGTCCTGCGTCCTGCGGAGTCTCCCAAGACTCCTCGTGGGGCTCTAGTGGGTCTCTGGGGCAGGGGAGGTTCCTTGCCAGCCAGTGCACCCCCTGCTGTGCACCAGGTGAGGTGTGGAGACCTTACCCGAGAGCAGTGGGTGGTGGGGGCTTGGGCGCGGGGCGGCTGACCCAGGGTCTGCACTCTGGGCTCGGCCTACCGCAGCAGCCGGGCCTCCTCCCCCACTCCCATCCAGGTCTGCAGCCGGGCCCTGAGGGAGGGGGAGCGGCCTGCCCCTGGTGAAGGCGTATGCCTCTGAGCGATTTGAGTGGCCCCTTCTCTGGGCAGGACCTTGGCCCTGGAGCGCAGGGCTGCAGGTCAGTGGGTCAGCGCTCTGGGCCAGCACTCAACACATCCTTCTGTCTTCCCGCAGGCTGGAGCCGGGGCTCCGGAGCAGAGAGCCTCGCGGCGGGCCATGCAGAAGGCTGTGGCTTGCAAGCTGGCGGCCCTGCGGCAGGCCTGGGGGCACGGCGGGGCTCTGGGCCTGCCCCATGGGCCCTGCCGGCTGGTGAGGGACTCTGCTGTGGCAGCCGGGGGCCTGCAGGCAGCCCAGGCTATCGGGGTGCTGAGAAGCAGGGTGGCCAGCCTGGAGGCAGAGCTGCAGCAGCTGCAGGGACGCTGCCGGCAGGAGCTGGCCAGGCTGGCTGGGGCCCAGCCTGGCCTCCTCTGGATCCCGCCCCCCGGCCGCCGAGGGCCCCGCCACGGGCCACCTCGGAGTGTGTCCAGGGGAGCCGCCCTGAGGCCGCGGTAACGTGTGCGTGCAGGGGTGCCAGGGGAGTGGATGGTCTGCTGCTTTCCTGGGGTGTGCTTTGCTGACGGGGTGTGGACAGAGGGGCCACTGTTCTAGGCGGCTCGGCCGACAAAGAGCCGTCTGTGTGGGGCCTGCCCCGCTGGCCCGCTGCCCTCAGTTGGCAGCCTCAGCCCTGCCTTGTGCCAGCCCCTGCCCCGCGCTGACCCCAGCCTGCTGCAGCCGTTCAGGTGCAGCCTCGGCACCCGGAGGGCCAGCCGCCAGGACCTTCTCTGGGGAGAAGCCACACGGGGCATGCGCTGGCCAAGGGCAGCAGCTGCCAGCCCCGGCGCCCTCGCCCCAGTGGACACCTGCTGCCTGTGTCCCTGTGGGAACACCCCGGCCCCTCCTTGGGGTGCCCCAGCAGGCCTGTCCCCACGGCAGCCGTCCACCAAGCCCTGGTCTGGGCCACACGGCAGCTGCTCCCGGCCCCGCTGGCCGCCGCCCTCCTCGCCCTGGACACCGCCTCTGAGCAGTGCGGGACGCAGCGTCGGGGGCCTGTGGCATTGAGAATGGGCCCGAGGGGCCTTCCCAGTGGCTTGGGGTCAGTCTAGGTGGTCACTGCCACGGCCTGAGTTTGACACCTGGCCAGGAGCTGACCCACGGGGCTCAGCAGACTCTCCTGTCTCCCGCTGCCCCCTCAGCAGTGGGTTTCCGTGGATCCGCCTGTTCTGCTCCCCGCTCTATCTCTGGGGAGTCCGCTCACCGCGCACCTCTGGCCTGCACCTCAGCTCTTGTAGCATAAATAAATGAAGCCTTTTGGGAAAAAAAATATCTGTTTCCAGAGAACAGTGACAGCCACCCTGGGACACGGGGCCGTGGGAGAAGTGCGCTCCGTCCGGCCAGACCTGACGACGCTCAGGATCGCAGGTGCTGGCGCAGGGGCCTGGCCGCCTCCCGGGTCCCAGTCAGACTCTCTGAGAACCGGGGAAACACCAGTTGTGGGGGTGGGGTGGGGGCAGGGTGGCAGCGGCGCCACATGGCACAGCGAGGTGGGGGAGAAGCTGGGGACCGCGCCGCCCCACGCTCTGCCTCTGCCCCACACTCAGTTGGAGGCCGGGCCGGAGACCATGCTCCACGCGCTGCCCAGTGAGGCCAGGGCCCCTCCGCGGGGTGGCCTGCCGGGAAATGGGTGTGCAGGGCAGACTCAGCGGCATCAGCGTGGAGGAGAAGCTGGGCCGGTGCCTCGGGCCTCCCTGCGGCTGAGCGCCCCCTCCCACCCCTGCTGCTGTGCCCTTCCCCTTGCCCCTTCAGCCAGCTGCAGAGCTGTGTCACGTGGTGCTGGTGAGGGCGGAGCAGAAGGCACCCCCTGGCTCAGCAGGGTGCTTGACCGCTGGGGGGGATACAGGACTGGCAGGCTCACCCGCTGGGTCCACGGCCAGCCTGGGCAGCGGTGGAGGGGACCGTGGAGGCTGGGGCGGAAGGGAGAGTAACTGGGAGCCTGTGCGGCAGGTGGGGCCCCACAGGGACTGCAGAGGGTGTCCTGAGCAAAGGGGGCACGGTTGGCCAGGGGTCACTGCATTCCGAAGGTTCCCTGTGCCCCTGTGGGTGTTTTAGGGGTCAGGAGAAGGCAGGCGGCTGGGGCGCTGGCTGGGCCGGGTGGATCCTGGAGGAGGTGGGGATGTGAGCTGGAAGCTCCTCTCACTTGTTTCCTTTGATTTGCTTCTGGTCGACGCGACCTCCGGATTCTTGGCTCCCTTGCCTTGGCGGCCGACAGACTCCGTGTGCGCGTGCGCTCCCTTCCTGCCCCCAGCGTCCCCTCGGCTGTGTCAAGGGGATGCTGACTGCTCTGGCGACTCCCGCAGTGTCCACACGTGCCCGTGTCCGGCGGGGTCCTGGGGGGCTGGCCCCGTGCCGGGAGCGCTGCCTGCTGAGCTGAGCGCAGCGGGGCGCGGGATGCGGGCGCTGCAGTGGGGCTTGGCGCCCCTCCCCAGAGCCTCCCGCCCAGCCCTTGGGGTGGATCTCATGGGACCTGGCGGGCGCCCTGAGAGGCACAGACATGACTTCTCGCTTCCGGCCGCCGGTGAAAAACCACCCTCTGCTTCCCTGTGGGGCGGGAAATGCCAGTTGTGTTACGACGGGTTCGCCGGTGCCAGACGCGCGGCCTCCCCTGCCCTGTGCCGCGCGGGCCTGGGGGGACCCTCCCGCGCCCGCGCAGTTGCTGACCGCCTGTGCTGTCCGCGCCGGCTATTCGGCCTCCCTGCGGTGCGCGGCTGGGCCCGCCCAGGGGCGGACGGACCAGAACACTGTCCTGCCCCTGGGCGCCTCGCGAGCTCAGCCTGCGGGGCGGCGTGGGCGGGCGTCCTGCCGTTCTCGGACCGCGGTGGCTGTTGGCGCGGTCAGTGCTGGCTCTGCGTTTTTGGGCCACGACTTTTCATAATGTTTAGAAAATTTCCTTCTCTCTCATTTCCCTAAAAGCTTCTTTGCAAAAGAGAAAACTCTGAGCACCTGTGAGACAGCGTCCGACGTCCACCGTGTGGGCGGGCCTGAGCCGCGGCGGCGTGTCCGGCGCGTCGCGGGCCTCACCGGCCCTTCCCGTGGCCCTGTCCGGCGGGCATGCGCCGAGGGTCAGTGCCTGCTGTCTAGTCCCCGACCATGTCTTTGGGGGTAAGGTTGGAGATTTCGTCCTTAAGTTAGAACAGCTCGCTAGTGTCTGGCTTGGAGTTTTCCCGTGAGCGCGAAAATTAGATCCAAATTCCTTTTTTTCCGTTCCGTTTTTTCTGATTTTCCTGGAGTCTACGGCGCTTCTCCATCATCTGGGTTTCAGTGGCTGCCCTTGTGGCTCTCCGGGGCCCCTCGTCCTCCCCCCGGGCACGCCCCGCGGCCCCTGCCCCGCGCATCCCGCTCTGGCCTTAGCTGGTGCTGGTTCTCGCGCCCTCCCAGCCCGCGCGCCAGTCCTGCCGGTGGGCCAGGCCCCGCCTTGCCCCGCCCGCGTTGCTGTCGTCCACACGGCCTGACTCTCAGCGCCTCCTGATCCCCGAGCTGGGTGCTCAGCCTGCCGGTGCTGCTCGGGCCACGCGTCTGCGAGTCCTGAGTGTAGGCGGGAGTTTCCTCACCTCGGCGCAAGAGGGCGCCTGGCCCCGCCCTGACCCTGGCCCGGCCCTCTGACCCTGACCGCTGCGGGCTCCTGCACGCAAACGCGCAAGCCTCTCGCCCGAGCCTGCCCCTTTGCCCCTTTGCCCCTTTGCGGTGAGCTGAGCTCCCAGCGGGGTCGGGGCGGCTCTGCTCCCTTGGTGTCCGGGACTTGACTTTTGGCCTGGTTCAAGGAAGGCGGTCCTCGCGGTGGGCGCTGCAAGGGTGTCTTGGTTGCAGCGGCCACGTGGCCCTGTGGCCAGACAGGCGTGGCCCTCGCAGTCCACAGAGCTGCCTACTGCTGGCTCGGGGCCGAGTCTCAGCCGCCCCCTGGGGGTGTCCCGCCTGTCCCGCGCCCCGCGGCCTCTTGGCGGGCTTGCCTGCCGCCTGCCCGCATGGCCTCTGATTTTCAGCCTTTCTACAGACGTATTTGTTTCTGTATTTGCCTCGTGGCCGACGTTCTGGTCCATCTGACTTTTCTGTGATTTCGGCTGAAGTTTGCGTCCAGTTCCGAGCCTGACCTTGCCCAGGACCTGTGGCCGCTGGGGCCAGACCCGTTTCGGAGCACTGAGGGACGCTCCGCCCACCCGCCCGGCAGTCCTCCCGCCTTGATTTCTTTTTTTAAAGATTTACGTATGGGCCTCCCTGGTGGCGCAGTGGGTTAAGCAACGCACTATGAAGCAGACCGCAGCCACTGCAGCACGAGTTCGATCCCTGCCGCTGGCCAGGGAGGGGACCCACAGGGCACAGCAGACCTCTCCTGCCTCCCCGCTGCTCCCCTCAGCAGTGCACTTCAATCGATCTGCCTGTTCTGCTCCCCACTCAGTTCTTATATGCATAAATAAATATTTAAAAAAATAAAGATTTATTTATGTATGCACAAGAGAACTGGGGTGCAGACCACAGGTGCGGGTGTATGAGAAGATCACCCAGCCACAGAGTGGGGAGCAGCAGAGGAGGATCCACTGAAATCCACTGCTGAGGGGGCAGTGGGGAGACAGGAGGGTTCTGCTGCACCTGGTGGTCCCCTCCCTGGCCGGGGATGGAACTGGCGCTGCAGTGAGTGCGGAGGCCCCACGGTGCGGTGCTCAAGGCCCTGCGCCCCAGGGAGGCCCCCCCGGTCTTGCTTGAAAACAACAGCAGGGCCTTCCAGAACTCTGTTCCCCTGCCCACCCTGACCTTGCCCTCTTGCCAGGGCTTTCCTGGGTCCTGTCAGGGAGGTGTCCAGCTTGTCCTCAGCGGACTGCGGCCTCCTGTCCTGCCTGGCGCTCCGCTCGGCCCAGCTCCGCTCGGCTGACGCTCATGTGCGCAGTGAGATTTAGGTGAGGACACGTCTGTTTTCGAACGTGGGTGTCCAACACTCTGTGAGTCGCTTCACGTCTTGTTCGGGTCTCCCTGTCCCCCACACGGCTGCGGCAGAGGGACGTTCTTCCTGGTGAGGGCGCCTGCGATATCCACGACTCAGGCTCGGCATGTCTGGGGTCAGCCCAGACATGGCCGCTCCTGCCGTCCACTCCTGCGCCCTCGGCAACATCTCCTGCATACATAGCCAGGGCAGCCAGGAGGGAGGCGTGCAGCTGGGGCAGGAGGGAGCGAGACTCCTTGCAGCAGGGGCCTTGTACTTGGGGACCCCGAGGACAGCGGCCGAGACCCGCGGGCCTGCCGGAGCCCCGCCTGGACAGGGCTCAGCCCGTGTGCGGCGGCTCCAGCATCAGCAGAGCCACTTGCAGCAGCCGAGGAGTCCGCGCTCTGGAGACGAAGCCTGCTGGTAGCGCTCAAGACGGGCCAACGAGGGCCTCCCTGGGGCGCAGTGGGTTGGGCGCCCCCCTGTGGAATATCTGTGGCACAGCATCGCGAGTTCGATCCCCGCCAGGGAGGGGACCCACAGGGTGCAGCAGACCTCTCCTGCCTGGCCCACTGCCCCCTCAGCAGTGTGTTTCAGTCCATCCGCCTGTTCTGCTCCCGGCTCTGTCTCTGGGGAGTCCTCTCAGGTCCTGCACCTCTGGCCTGTATTGTAAGCATAAATAAATGAATAAACTTGAAAAAAAAGAAGGGCCAGCATGGACAGTGCCTGTGAGCCCCAGGCTGCGGGCCAGAACTCTCGGGGAAGTCCCAGGTCTGGCCCTGCACGGTCCGAGTGGCTGCTGTGCGAGCAGAGCTGGATGTCTCAGCTCACAAGCGGCTGTGGTCACAAGCAGGTGGCACTGGCTGAGTGGACACTGGCCAGTGGGATGGCGTTGAAACTAGATGGACCTGCACGTTTGGGGTCAGCTGACCCTGCAGGGGCGTCAGACAGCGCCGTGGGCACAGAATATGCCCTGGCAAGTGGGTCAGGCCGACTGGCCAGAGGGCGGGGCCCTGCTGTCCCGCCAGGGCTGTCCCCAGCACGTGGCGCCGCTTGCCCTGGGACCTGGCTCCCTGTGGCCACCTGGGCCCGGCGGCCCAGCTCCTTCAGCCTCCGCCCTGCCACCGGGCGGGGCATGGAGCCCTCCCTGCTGACCCCTTGGCGAGGCGGCCAGTAGTAAAGGCACGCAGCCAGATGGGCGGGCAGGACGGAGAGTGAGGGGTGGGCCCTGCCCCTTGTGCTGACCCCGCGGCTCCGTGCGGCCCTGTTCAGAGTCTGCAGTCTGCGCGGGGGCCCCAGGCTGAAGCTCGCGCCAGCACCCCAGGGTGCTGGAGGAGAGGGACAGTGACATGGACTCGGGCCCTGGGACCTACCCGGCCGCCGTCCCAGCGCCCTGCATCCCCTGGCCAGCCCCGTCCCCACGGGACGGCAAAGGCCGGTCCCCTGGCCAGCCCCCCCCCCCGTCAGGTGAATAGGGCTGCCAGGTCTCCGCCCTCCCGCCATCAGCATCAGTGGCAGACCCCGCGGCCCTGCACGCCCGCGGCACCTGGGCAGGTGTGGGCGCACGGGTGGGTGCGCTGGGCTGAGACACGGGCCATGTAAGGGGGCCACGGACGCGTGAGCAGCAGCAGTGGGAGCAGAGAAGCGTGAGCAGAGGAGAGCGGGGTGATACGCTCGTAACAGCAGCAGAGCAGCCCAGAGTGAAGATTCCGGGGGGGGGGGGGCGGTGTCCTGCCACGTACCTGGTCGCCTCTGATGCCCAAAGCAATAAAAGCCTGAAAACCCCACCCAGGGCTCTTGGAGAAACTGCCCAGGCCCTTCTGCCCCTACACCCGCCCTGGGGGCTCCTATGTGGGTGCCGATGGGGCGCCCTGTCCCTTACCCCTCTGGCCCTCATCTCTGTCAGCGGGAAATGGGAGGCTGGGTGGCGTGGGCAGCTGCCCTGCAGGACGTTTGGGCTGTGGGCAGTGGCTCAGGGAGCAGGCGCACTGGGACAGGGGGAGCAAAGCCGGTGCCTGCAAGACCTGGCTTGGCCCTGGTGGCCTGGGGGGGCTGGGCGGCCACAGGGCAGGCCCAGCGGGCTCCGCGCGGGTGGGGGTCCGTGCTTCTGGTCTATCCTGGCCCTGCGGGCTACTGAGTGCAGCGGGGGCGCCTGCTGAGCACCAGGTCCGCCTGCCCTCCCGGCCGCCCACTCAGGGCCAGCTCCCCGGCGGGGGCGCGTGGGGTGCCCCGTGCGCGGCCTGGTGGGGCTGCCGCGGAGTTTCCGAGCGTGAGCGGCAGCGGAGGTCCGCGGGGCGACCTCTGCGGGCGGGGGCTAAGGCCAGGCGGCTTCGCGCGTCCCTGCCGCCTGCGGCCGCGCACAGCCGTCCGTCGCCGTGGCAACCGGCGCCGCAGAGGGGGCGGGGTGCGGGACCCCCACCCGCGGCGCGGCGCGGGGCGGGGCCTGGCCGCGGGAGGAGCGCGCCCGCGCAGAGCTCGGCGGGCCGGCCCAGCGGCGCAGCGTCTGGCCGGCGGCGGGTAGGCGGGGGCCCGGGGCGGTGTCCGCGGGCCCCTTGGGCCGCAGGGCAGCGGGCGGGGCGCGCTGCGGGGCGAGGGGCGCGGGCCCGAGGGGCAGCCTGCCGGGGCGCGAGCGGCGAGACGCAGCCTGGCCGGGGAGCGCGCCCTTGGCCGCTTGGTCCGGGAGGCGAAGGCGCCCCCTCCTCGCCCCGCTCCTTCACGGAGGGTGGTTCTGGGGAGGGGGCTGTGCTGGGCGCGGGGAGGGGCCCTGCGAGGCCCTGGCGGTCCGGGCGGCTGGGGACGGGTGCCCAGACCGCCGGGGTCCGTGGGGAGAGGCCTTGCTGTGGTGGGGGAGGGGCCCAAGGGCTTCCCGGGTTGGGCGGGGCTCCCCGCGAGCTCCGTGGGCCAGGCCTGCCCACCCAGTCGCCCCCAAAGGTGTTGGTCAAGTGACTGGGCCGCGGGAAGGCCGAGGGGAGATGCCGGGTGAGGGACGGTTTTTCGGCCTGGCCTGGACGGAGAAGGGAAGTCCCAGGCGGCTGCTGCAGCTGGCGTGGGGGTCTCCCAGGGCTAGCAGCGTGCCCGCTCAGTGGGGGTGAAACAGGAGGCGTGGGGGTGGGGAGGGGGGCGTGGAGCTGTGCGGGCTGGGCATGCCAGTGACCCCCCCAGGCGCTGAGCTGAGTGGTCGGGGGCCTGCATGTGGCCTGGGGTACCCTGGGAAGTGGGAGCCGGGTGGGGGAGCAGCTGGGATGAGGACACAGGTGTGGGCGAGGGCCTCAGCCCTGGACAGGGGCGGGGGGTCTCCGCAGCCTCGGTGACATTACATTTTATGTTCTTGTCCAGACTGGGCAGTAAACAGGCTGCGGGATGCTGGGGGACGCTGGCCGCTGGTCAGCCTGCAAGTGGCTTCCTGGTGGGGGCGGCGGCCTCCAGGTATCCCGCTGAGGGCACGGGTGTGCGTGGACAGCCATGCGGGTGGCCTGAGAGGCAGGGGCTGAGGCCCCTGGGCAGGCCCACACAGCGGTAGAGTGAGCCTGGCGGTGGGCACCGGAGCAGCCACCCGACGTGGGTCTCGGAGACAGGCCGTGGTGGGCGCGGGCAGACCCAGGAGAGAAGTGGGGCGCGGGCACAGAGGTTCGTGGGATGGAAGCTCAGGGCTCCGATGAGCCTCGGTCCTGGCCTCGGCCCACATCCCGGCCCCCCAACAGGGCAGGGCCGGCGGCCAGGGGCTCACCTCCTCCCGGATGGCACTGTCCCCAGCGGGAAGGCCTCGGGCGGGCCTTGCGGGCTTGGCGCCTGGAGTAAGGCCCGGGCTATGGATCCAGCAAGCCCCAGCCCCGGTTCCTGGACGCGCGCGGAGCTGCTACTTTCGTTCTGTTCTGGGCTGGCGGTGGCGGGAACGAGGGCTCCGGTCCCCCAGGTGGAGCTGCAGCGCCCCCTGGAGGCCCCGCGGCCCCGCGCCTGACTGTCTCCTCCCGTCTCCCCAGGTTCCCAGCTCGCCGGCCCGAGCGGTGGCGCCCGCGGGGCGGCCGGACAGGCCCCGCGCCCGGCCGCACCGCGCCATGCCCGCCGGCTGAGTGCCGCCGCAGGGCCTCGTCCCGCGTCGCGTGGGGGCCCCGCGGCGACCATGGTGCTGCCGCCCCCGGACCGGCGCCATGTGTGCCTGACCACGCTGGTGATCATGGGCAGCATGGCGGTCATGGACGCCTACCTGGTGGAGCAGAACCAGGGCCCGCGCAAGATCGGCGTGTGCATCATCGTGCTGGTGGGCGACGTGTGCTTCCTGCTGGTGCTGCGCTACGTGGCCGTGTGGGTGGGCGCGGAGGTGCGCACGGCCAAGCGCGGCTACGCCATGATCCTCTGGTTCCTGTACATCTTCGTGCTGGAGATCAAGCTCTACTTCGTCTTCCAGAACTACAAGGCGGCGCGGCGCGGCGCGGCGGACCCAGTGGCGCGCCAGGCGCTGACGCTGCTGCTGTCGGTGTGTGTGCCCGGCCTCTTCCTGCTGCTCGCCGCGCTCGACCGCATGGAGTACGTGCGCACCTTCCGCAAGCGCGAGGACCTGCGCGGCCGCCTCTTCTGGGTGGCGCTGGACCTGCTGGATCTGCTGGACATGCAGGCCAACCTGTGGGAGCCGCCCCGCACCGGGCTGCCGCTGTGGGCCGAGGGCCTGACCTTCTTCTACTGCTACATGCTGCTGCTGGTGCTGCCGTGCGTGGCGCTCAGCGAGCTCAGCATGCAGGGCGAGCACATCGCGCCGCAGAAGATGATGCTCTACCCCGCGCTCAGCCTCGCCACCGTCAACGTGGTCGCTGTGCTGGCGCGCGCTGCCAACATGGCGCTCTTCCGCGACAGCCGCGTCTCGGCCGTCTTCGTGGGCAAGAACGTGGTGGCGCTGGCCACCAAGGCCTGCACCTTCCTGGAGTACCGGCGCCAGGTGCGCGACTGCCCGCCGCCCGCGCTGGCGCTGGAGCTGCAGCCGCCGCCGCCGCGCCACGCGGGGCCGCCGCCCCACGGCCCCCCCGGGCGCCCCCTTGGGCCCTCGCCCCCTCGCGAAGCCCCGGACACGTGACGGGCGCGCGGCCCCGGGTGCTGCTTGGTCTCAGGAACTGCTCAGACCACCCCGGGCCTGGCGCCGGGCGGGGGCCCTGGCGGGCCTGTGGCGCTGGGCACGGGCCGCTGTCATTTTAAAGACTTGCGTTTACAGTTTCGTATCAAAGTCGCTGCTCTGCCTGGTTCCTGGGAGGGCGGGGGCAGTGGCCACGTGAGGGCGGCTCCTGGGGGGGACCCGGCTCTTGGGGGGTGGTGTCTTCCTGGAAACCCTCCTTCCAGCCTCTGTGGCCAGCCTGGCCCTCACGCGTCCTGTCGTGTCCCCACCTCACCTCAGCCCACAAGTGCCCCCAGGCCTCACCTGGCGCCCACCTTCGGGGGCACTGCCCCCAGGGCCTGCTCTGCCCCTCTCCGGGCACTGGGCCTGAAGTAGCCGCCCCCGCCTGCGATGGGCTCTGGCCCAGGGTGGGCTCTGGGGGTGCCCTGACTTCCCTTCCCGCCGGGAGGGGAACAGGCCTGGCTGATCTCTGCCAGAGCTCGCTGCTGCCCCTTCTCCCTCTGGGTGCTGCCCCAGCTGAGGTCCAGCAGGGGCATGAGGGCCAGAGGGTGGAGGGCAGGGGCGGGCCAGGTAAGGCGGTGGGAGCCTGGGTCTTGGCGGCAGCGGGCAGAGGACGAGGGGCCAGCTCTGGTGCCGGGTGCTGGAGCTGCTCCTCTGCGACCAGTGCAGCCCTCCGGTCCGCACATGACCTTGCCCGGTCCCCAGTGGCTCTGTGGGCATGGCCAGCGTGCTAGCTGCAGGGGCAAGTCCTCTCCAGCCCCTGCCTGGCCGGCCTCTTCCCCAGAAGCCTCGCTGGCCCGGGAGGCAGGTACGGGAAGGCCACCCTCTGCTGTCCGTGGGAAGAGAGTGGCCTTGGGGCAGCGGCTGGGCTTCCCCATGCAGGGTCCCCAGGGAAGCTGTGCTCTGCCCGTCAGCTGCTCTGCCCTCCAGGGCCTCTGCCGCCCGTCCAGACTGGCCCTCCGACCCAGGAATCTGGAGGGACGTCAGGTGAGACCAGCGCCGGCACTTGCCATGGCCTTCCGTCACCTTCTGTGGCACTGTGGCTCCACCACAGGTGTGGGGTCCCTGCAGGGAGTGCCTGGGACACTGGGGGACCCACTTTCCGGCCCATCCCTCCCTGGCTGCCTGTGGCGACTGGAGGTGGTCAGCCCCAGTTGCTCGCGGGTCTGTCTCGCCCCCGAGGCCATGCTGACCCCAGGCAGAGCTGGCCCTGGGCCTGGAAGTGGGCTCTGGGGGCCGGCTGGGTGCCTGGGTGTGGAGCTGAGCTTGGGTGCAGGGGCATGGAGAGAGGGGTGGGCCGGCTGTGGGGCAGCACCCCCAATACTGTTCTGTGGGGTGGGGGGTGCTGGAGGGGCCCTGTGGGACCCAGGGCAGTGGTAGGTGGAGAGGGGCTGGGCTTGGCACCCGAGTGTGGGGCTGAGGCCAGGAGGGGGAGCCCGGGCCTGAGCTACGGTGGGGGTCTTCCCACTACTGTCGGGCCGGCGGGGACTGGCCGGACGGTTGCCTGAGGTGTCCCCACGATACCACCAGAGGCCTTCGTGGTTTGTGCTCACGGAGGAGGGCCTGGTTCCATCCCCTGGCCGCCTGCCCCTGCAGCCCCCTCCTTGAAGTCCCCCGACTTATGCGAAGGGGGAGCTGGGGTGGGGGGGAGCCAGAACCCGTTGTGCAGCCGGGTGCCCCTGCGGGTGGGACGGCCCTTCTCTGCTCGGAGTCCTGGGAGACCCCGCCCCACGCCGGCCGCGCTCCCAGCCAGCTCTGCCCTCTGCCGCGCGGCCGGGCGCTGCATGCGGTGCGGGCCGTCTCTGGCGGATGCCTCCCCGGAGGGGCCAGCGGGGCCAGACGGCCCTTCTCAGAGGCCCACCCCGTGTCGCCATGTCCAGCGCCGTCGCTGGCTGTGGGGAGGGAGCCGTTTGGTGGACCTGGGCTGCGACTGTCCTGCGTGTCCGTCTAGGACAGACCTGCGGTGGGGCTGGCTGTGTCCCCGGGCCCAAGCGATGGCGCCAGGCCTCCGAGCGGCGAGGGTGAGTGCCCGCGCTGCCGGCGCAGGAACGCCGCTGGGCCCTGTAGAGGAGGCCCCTCCACCGAGCCTCCGGCCTTCCAGAACCATGGCGGCCACCGTCGCGTGTCCAGTCGCCGGCGCTGCGGGCCAGGGAGGCCGCCTTCCATGCTCTGGGGTTCTTCGGCCGCTGGCCCCAGGCTGAGGGGGCCCTGCAGACTCACCCGAGCCCGAAGTCCAGGCTGAGCCCGCTTTCAGCAGAGCAAGCTGGAGGGACTCCCACTCCAGGCCCCGGTGCTGTCCGCAGTGCAGGCTGCCCGGGGAGGGGCAGGCGCGGGGCTTTCCGGCCGGGCTGTCGGTGCTGCGTCCAGGAGAGGCCGGGCCAGCCAGGGGTGGCTGCTGTGCCGTGTGCGCCGGGCCCCTCAGACTGCTTGGGCCCATGCACAGAGGCCCTGGGCTGCTGGGGCCACAGGCCCTCGCGCTGGAGGCGGGGCTGACCAGCTCCCGGCCACGGCCAGGCAGGTGGACTCGGGAAATTGGGCATCTGGTGGGGGGAGGCGGGCTTAGTGGGGCGACAGCCAATGCCCTTGGGCTGCGGGGTCACCCAGGAGCCGCCTCTCGTAGAGCTGGGCCCCAGAGCCCCCCGCCCTGTGGCTGGCGAAGCATCGGCCCAGGTCATCGCCACTCGGCCTGACCCTGGACCCCGCCCGCCCCCTCGTGGTTGTCCCTTCTGGAGTGGGCCGCCTGCTGCCCGCTGCCCCCGCTCTTGCCCAGCCCTGGAGTGCTCCCCAGGGAGCGCAGGGGCCTGGGCCTGGCCGGGAGGCCTCATGCTGGGTGCGGGTGGGGGTGTCTCACGCTGCACCCTTTGAACTCAGTGTTTCCGGTTTTCACTCCCGAAGCCCCTGGCCCCACTCAGCCCGCGGGCAGGGCTGGGCACCGCAGCGCCAGAGCCCGGGGCCGCGGGGTCCTCCCTCCCTGGCCTGGGGTCCCCGTGTTGTGGGCCTCCCGGAGGCTGCATGGCCCTGGCGAGGCGGCCGAGGCGCTGGGTCAGCTGGGTGCTGGGGGGCGGCCCTGCCATGCCAAGGACCCGCCGCTGCCCCGGCCCTGCTGGCCGCTCTGCTTGCCTCTGGGGTCACTGCTGTGGCCCTGAGACCCGGGAACGTGGCCTGGCTGGCCCGCTGTCAGGAAGGTGTGCCCCTGCCGGCCGGTCCGCCACGTGTGGCTGGAGGCCGAGGCGCCCGTGGGGCAGGTGGCCGGTGTGGGCGGCCCCGCGAGGGCGGCTGCTGGGCGGGAGCTCAGCGTCGTTGCAGAATGCCCCTGGGGTCTTGACCAGGGGTCCAGCCGTTGCCGCTCCCTCTGCAGAGGCCTCTCTCTGCCCAGGCTCTGGGACCTGCTGGGGCTGAGCCCCTGCCCCCTCCATTCGCTCTCAGGCCCCTTAGCCGGGACTCCTGCACCCGCATCCGCTGGGCCCCGCGGGCTGAGCTCGCCCTTCACCCTCAAGCTGTTCCCCCCTCCAGAGCATCCCAGTCCTGACCGGGCTGATGCCCCACTGCCCCTGTTCCCCAGGCGGGCCCCGTGCCCAGCGTGTGACCTCCGCACGCTGCGGCCTGCTTGGCCGGTGTCCCTCTTCTTCCGGCTGGTGCTGTCCTGGTGCACCGGGCACCCTCGAGACTTCGCTTGTGTGGGGCCAGGATGCGGGGCTGACCTCCTGCCCGGGCGAGGGTTTGGCCACGTTAGTTCCCAGCGAGCTCCTCCGCCCCAAGCGAGTGAGGGTTCTGGCTGGCCTTGAAAATGCGGGGTTCAGCTGGCGGTGACCTGCCCAGTGAGGCAGACTCCTGGGCTGCCCTCACCCCTTGGGCTGCTGGGCGGGGCTGCGGGCCACAGGCTCCCCGCCCCCTGGGGCTCTGCTGGGAGGCAGGACCCAATCACCCCTGGCCGCCGCGAGGGGCCAGCAGGTGCCTCTGGGTCCGTCTGTGGCCACATGGTGCCCGCTCCACACGTCAGGGCGGCCGCCTGGGAATGCCGGCCCCTCACGGGGCTCTGTGTGGGCTGTGCCTCCACCCCAGGTGCCAGCCCAGCTCCACGGGGCAGCGCGGTCCAGGGCGACGTCCCGAGGGACACGGAGAGGTGCCAGTTTCAGGTGTGGCCCGGCCCGGCGCATGTCTCTTGGCCCACAAGAAAGATCGGGTCTTTCCCGTAACCTCCACGTGGAGAAGCTGTGCTCAGTTGTGGGGAGGCCCGGCCGCGGGGTGACCCTGAGTGGGGGCTGTGCCCGTGGGGAGCCCTGGGGGCGCCGGCGGTGGTCAGTGCAGGGAGGCCCCCACCCAGTTGGCCTGGGCGGGGAGGGTGCGGCAGGACCCGCAAGCCACCCTGCGGTGACCGGCATTGCCACACGGGGGCGCCCGGACCTCAGTTTTGCAGCCCCTCGGCGAGTCCTGCTGTGGACGAGGACCCGCGGCCGCCCAGCTGCAGCTCTGCCCCCGCTGGCGCCTGGTTGCTGCCCGGGGCAGCAGGGGTCAGAACGGGATTCCGTGCGGTCCCCTCACACGCGCCCGCCGGATGGCCCCAGCACGGGCCGTATCCCGAGTGGGCCCTAAAGTAATGTGCCCCGGCGGGCCGGTGTCCTCGTCGGAAGAGCTGAGGACACGCAGAGGGGCAAGCCGTGGGCACGGGGAGCCCCGCCTGGGGGACCCGCTGGGCTCCGGGGGCTGACCATACGGTGGTGGGGTCCTCGGCCCTAGGAGCCTCTCCCTTGGGCCTTGGGACAGTCGCAGCGCGGCCGCCCCACGGGGCCTCGGGGGACAAGCCAGCGCGGCCCCAGCCCCTCCGCGCCCTCTCCGGCGGTGGCGCCCGCTGGCCCGTCCACCGTGACCACAGCACGGGTGCTTTCACTCGTGCCGCCGGGCCTTAGCACATTCGTGAGTTCGCCGCCTCCGCGCTGCGGCTCCGGAGCTGACCCGCGCGGGGAGGGCGAGGCCCGGCTGCTTCATCCTTGAGGTCTTCTCCGCCGTGGCCTGCTCCTCGGGCGCTGCCGGGGCTCTTAGGGGCACCCCAAGGCTGTGTCCTGGGGCCGTCCCACCCGGCCTGTCCCGCCCGGCCGCCCGCTGCCCGGCCAGCGCCACCCCCTGCAGCCCGGCCCCTGCCCGGCCCGGCCGCCTGGGGGCGCCAACAGCTCCGCGCCTTGGCGGAGGTGGGGGACCGGCGTCCAGGGTCCCTGTCCACCTCGCCGGCCATGCCAGTGACCGAAAGTGACCCCGCTGCACTGGCAGGCCCCGAGGTGAGCCTGCCTGGTGCCCGCGGTCCGTGGGCCAAGCAGGGTTTTCCCTGAGCTGCACGCCGAGGCCGCAGAGGGCAGAGACGTTGGGCGCAGGTCCTGCCCCTGCCCTGTACCCGGTCCGAACCCCGCGCCACCCCCGGCCCTCAGCCCTGAACCGCGCCCCACACTTGTTCCTCTCCCCACCTGCCCCAGACCCCTGCCCCACCCAAAAGCCACTATTATGGCCCATCCCCGGCCCTCAGCCCTGCCCCCTGCTCCATCCCCAGCCCTCAGCCCTCAGCCCTGCCCCCTGCCCCATCCCCAATCCTCAGCTCTCCCGGTTGCTCCAGGTCTATGAGGACCACGCAGGTGCTCGATGCTGCGGTGGCCACAAGGGGGCAGCAGAGGCCAGAGAGTCGGGCTGAGTCCTGCTCAGAGCCAGGCAGGTGGCTGGAGGGGACCAGAATGGACAGTGGTCCTGCCAATACCCACGCTTGGCCCTCTCCCCACCTGCCTCAGACCTCTAGCTGGGCCCTGGCCCCACCCCAAAACCCACTATGGCCACATCCTCCGACCCTCAACTCTGCCCCCTGCCCCATCCGCAGTCCTCAGCCCTGCCCCCCTGCCCCATCCCTGGCCCCCGGACCTGCCCCCGCCCCNACTATGGCCACATCCTCCGACCCTCAACTCTGCCCCCTGCCCCATCCGCAGTCCTCAGCCCTGCCCCCCTGCCCCATCCCTGGCCCTCGGACTTGCCCCTGCCCCATCTCTGGCCCTCAGCCCTGACCCCCGACCCATCCCTGGCCCTCAGCGGCCTCCCTTTGCCCCATTCCTGGGACCTCAGACTCCTGCCTCCAGGTGTGTGAGGACCACGCAGGTGCGCCATGCTGTGCTGGCCACAGGGGGGCAGCAGAGTCCAAGGAGACAGTCTTGCTGAGAGCCCCAGGTGGCTGGAGGGGACCAGAATGGACACTGGCCCTGACCAGCCGCCATCTACGCTTGTTCCTTTCCCCACCTGCGCTGACCCCTGCCCCCCTCCCAGAAACCCACTATGGCCCATCCCTGGCCTTCAGCCCTGGCCCCTTTCCCATCCCTGGACTCTCTTCGCTGTCCCCTGACCCTCTTCCTTGTCCCCTGCTCCATTCCATCCTCGGCCCTCAGTCCTGCCCTCTGCCCCATCTCCAGCCCTCAGCCCTGCCCCTGCCCCATCCAGGGCCCTCAGCCCTCCCCCCTGCCCCAGGTCAGTGAGGAACGCAGGTGCGCGATGCTGCGGATGGCCACAGGGGGCAGTAGAGTCTGGGAAGTGAGGCTGAGCGTGCTCAGCGCCAGGCAGGTGGCTGGAGGGACCAGAATGGTCCTGTCCCCTGCCCCAGACCCCACACTCACTCCTTTCTCCCACTAGCCCCAGACCCCTGGCCCTGAACCTGGCCTTGCTGCAGACCTCACTGTGGCTTCTTCCTCGACCCTCAGCCCTGCCCCTTACTCCATCCCTGGACCCACAGCCCTCCTCTCTGTCCCATCCCAGCCCTCAGCCCTTCCCCAGGTGTGCGAGGACCACGCAGGTGCGCGATGCTGCGGTGGTCACGGGGCAGCAGAGTGCAGGAGGGAGGCTGAGCCTGCTTAGAGCCAGGTGGATGGCTGGAGGGACCAGAATAGACACTGGCCCTGACCGCCCGCCACCCATGCTTATTCCTCTCCCCACCTACCCCAGATACTGCCCGGCCCCGGCCGTGCCCCCAAAACCACTATGGTCCCATCCCCTGGCCCTCAGCCCTGCCCTGCCCCATCCCCGACCCTCAGCCCAGCCAACTGTCCCATCCTCAGGCCTCAGACCTGTCCCCTGACCCTCTTCCCTGCCCCCTGCCCCTTGCCCTGTCCCTCAGCCCTCCCCGCTGCCCCAGGTGTGCGAGGACCACGCAGGTGCGCGATGCTGTGGTGGCCACAGGGGGGCAGCAGAGGCCGGAGAGTGGGGCTGAGCCTGCTCAGAGCCAGGCAGGTGGCTGAAGGGGACCAGAATGGAAGCTGGCCCTGCCTCTGCCCCAGACCCCTCGCTCACTCCTTTCCCCAAATAGCCCCAGACTCCCGGTCCCGCACTCGGCCTTGCCCCAGACCCCACTATGGCTCCATCCTTTGGCCCTCATGCCTGCCCCTGCCCTCCCGGCCCTCGCCCCTGCCCTCCCTGCCCCTGCCCTCCCCTCTGCCCCACTCTCGAGTCCTCAGCCTTCCCCTCTGCCCCGGGCTCGAGGCACCCGGCAGGTGCGCGATGCTGTGCAGGCCGCAGGGGGCAGCAGAGCCAGGGAGCGGGCCGAGTCCCAGAAGGCTGGAGGGGACCAGAATGGACCCGCCTCCAGTAAGTCCCTGCCCTCCAGTTCCCTGCGCTCAACCAGACTTCCGCCCTGGTCACCCCCACACCAGCGTCCTAATCTCCGGAGCCAGCCAGGCACCCGACATGTCCACCAGGTGGCGCTCACCCCAGGTGCCGTCTGGGCTCTTATGGAGAAGGGGGCAGGGGAGCTGGGGCGCGCACCGGGCCGGAGAGAAGGCCCACTCGGGGCCCCGGGGGTCCTGCGGGGGCCGCCACCGAAGGTCGGGGTCGGTCGGGGCCTTGTCCACGCCGATGTCTGCGTTCGAGATTTTGTGGCCCCAGTGCCGTCCCGCTGTCCCAGCAGCCGCACCCTCCCAGAGACGCCCTATCCTTGCGCTTCCCGCCAAGGCCCTGGGGCCCCACAGCGGGGGGCCTGCAAGGGCGCACACAAGGGGGCCCCTGACGCGGGGTGCCCGTGGCGGCAGGACCGGTCGCCCGTACTCAGCAGCAGGCCCCGCACGCTGCGAGCCGGGTGGCCTGTGCCCACGTGAGAGGAGCCCTCTGGGCCTGG
Organism: Galemys pyrenaicus; assembly: GCA_019455555.1. NCBI lineage: Eukaryota > Metazoa > Chordata > Mammalia > Eulipotyphla > Talpidae > Galemys > Galemys pyrenaicus. Next base: position 20,675,750 of record JAGFMF010011747.1, read on the forward strand.
CCCCGCGCCTGTGCCACCACCTCCCACTTTGCAGGGCCTTCCTCCCCTCCCCCTCCTCGGCCCTGCCGGGGTCCCCGCGCCTGGGGTCCATGGCAGGGACCAAGGACCCCCACCGCAGCCCTGGGGCCCCCACCGGAGGCCGCCTCGCTCTTAGAGCCGAGGGAAGCGCTGGGGCTCAGGGCGCCCATTCTCCTCAGGCCTCGGCTCTGTTCCCAGATGCAGCACTGGGGTTCCTGGGGTTTCCTCCCTAGGGCTGCACCCAAGTCCTGGGCCTAGGAGGAGGGCAGTGGGCTGGGGAGCGGGTCCTCAGGTCAGTGTGTCTGTAACCGGCTGTGTCCGGTTACATGAGCCCCACGGGCCGGGGAGGTGTTCTCCCCGGGCTGGGGGGTGCTCAGGAGGGAGGGCTGGAGCTGGGACACCCCTAAGCCCCAGGCCCTCGCCCCAGCTCTGCCCCAGGAAGGCTGGTCTGATTTGTCGCCAAGAAAAACCCTCCTAATGGAGGCGACAGCAAGTGCCGCTGCCCTGCCGTGCCCCTGGGCAGTGGGGCCTGGATGCTGCCGTGCGCCCCTTCTCTCCGTGGGTGGGGGGACTCCTTCAGCCCCTCTCTGCCCCTGTGCTCATCTGGGTCGAGTCGGGGTCACCTGGTTCCTCCCGGTGCTTCCCTGGGCTGGCCCCAGCACCCCTCACCACATGCCTGGGTGAACAGCGCATCTGGGGCGCCCCCCGACTCCTGCCCCGGCACTGTCTCCCGGCACATGCTCCCCCGCCCCCGCGCCAGCTCCCCGGTGTGCGCGAGCTGCAGCCGGCCAGCAGCGGCAGAACAGTGTTGTCAAAAATAGAGCAAGAGCTGTTTTTAATTGTGAAACTGCCCAGTTGGGTCCCCCCTTGGCCCCCAGGCCCGTGGCCACTCCCGGCCCAGCTCCAAACTCCCCACGCGCTGGCTGGTCAGGGCTGAGTTGGCCACAGCTGCGAGGCAGGCGCTGGCCGTGGGGGGTCAGACACTGACCTTGGGGGGCAGGCGCTGGTCTCGGGGGCAGGCCCAGGGGGCAGCTGAGCCCTCGCGCTGGGTCCCTGCACTGCATGTGGCGAGGGAGGGTGGTAGGGGCAGTTGGCGCAGGCGGGGCCTGGCCCTGGGCCCTTGGCCTCCCAGCCCTGAGTGTGAGTAGCGTGAGTGCTGGTGTGAGTGCACGAGAGTGTGTTCCGCTGGACCCCCTGTGTCCGCCCCCATGGCGGTGTCTGCGGGGGTCAGAGGGGCCCCTCGGGCCTCCACCTGGGTCTCGGCATGGCCCGCACGTGCGGGTCCGCGCGAGCCCGTGCGCTGCGTGGGAAGCTTCTGCTGTGTGCGTGTGGCCTGGTCCGAGTGTCTGCGTGCCTCTGGCCCGTGTGCCCGTGTGTGTCCTCGTGCACTGTGTCCTTGTGTTTCTCTGAGTCTGTGTGTCTCCGTGTGTCCAAGTGTGCCTGTGTCCTTGTGTCCTTGTGTGTGTCTGTACCGGAGCCTCTAGTCTGTGTCTCCACACTTGTGTCTGTGTGTGTCCTTGAGTTCGTGTGTCCATGTGGCAGTGCGTCTGTGTGTCTGAATGCGTGTGTGTGAGTATGGCCATGTTTCTGTGCGCCTGTGTCTGTGTAGTGTCCATGTGTCCGAGTGTGTGAACATGGCAGTGTGTGTCTGAGTGTGTGTGAGTGTGGCAGTGTCTGTCTTTGTGTAGTGTCCGTGTATCCGAGTGTGTGAGCGTGGCGATGTGTCTGTGTCTCTGTGTAGTGTCCATGTGTCCGAGTGTGTGAGTGTGGCAGTGTGTGTCTGTGTCTGTGTAGTGTCCGTGTGTCCGAGTGTGTGAGCGTGGCAGTGTGTCTGTGTCTGTGTGTGTCTGTGTGTCCGAGTGTGTGTGTGGCGGTGTGTCTGTGTCTGTGTAGTGTCCGTGTGTCCGAGTGTGTGAGCGTGGCAGTGTGTCTGTGTCTGTGTGTGTCCGTGTGTCTGAGTGTGAGTGTGGTGGTGTGCCTGTGTCTCTGTGTGTGTCCGTGTGTCCAAGTGTGTGAGTGTGGTGGTGTGTCTGTGTCTCTGTGTGTGTCCGTGTGTCCGAGTGTGTGAGTGTGGCGGTGTGTCTGTGTCTCTGTGTAGTGTCCGTGTGTCCGAGTGTGTGAGCGTGGCAGTGTGTCTGT
>JAGFMF010011748.1:8922-19527 GCA_019455555.1 Galemys pyrenaicus
TCTGTGGTGAATCCTCTCACCACCCCCACACCTCTGGCCTGTACCCCAGTGCTTGTATGCATAAATAAATAAATCTTTAAAAAAAAAAAAAAAGAATTGAAAATGTCCACCTTTAGGGAAGAAGAATTCTGAGTGGGAAGACAGATGCAAGGAACAGCCATTTCTCAAAATCTGTAGGTAACTTGGCAATAATTTTTTTCTAAATTAAAAAAGGTACAATTGTAGGAATTTGAGAGAAACTTAGGCTTTCTGTCTCATATAGTGACCTCACTTGGCTGAGGTAAGGATTAAATCATAGCTTGCTAAAGAAAAGTTGGTCTGTACGCAGTCCATGGATGCTTCCCTGCGATGCCTACCCGAACAGGAAGAATTACCTCATGTCTCCAAAAAGGCCCTTTGTGGGTCTGCAAACCCTAAGCGAGCTGTTCGGTCACCATTACTGTTACCTGCAGTTCTGCATTCCTATACAAGGTCAGAACTGCCCTTCAGAAACCAGCCGGTCATAGGAGCCAAACCTTACAAGGTGCCTTTCAAATCAATCAAGAGGGATGACCGGAACGCCCAGGGGGCTGAGGACCGATGTATGACAAGGGACCCAGAAACTGATCAGTGGAAGCCTTATTGATGGCCCAGGGGTGGGGGTATGCTTTCAATTCCAACACTTGATTGTCAAGATACTATCTCATATCAAATATTAAATGACATTCTTTAGTTTCACCCATCTTTTTCTCCTGGCCCTCCTACCCCACATAACTGATGTATAATAATTACTCTATCAGTAAAAAGGCCAGGACTCTGTTGTTCAACAGCATCCTGCTTTGTGCAGCCCACTCCATGACTCCCGTTTATCAGTGCGGTACTGCCTGACACAACAGCCCTTACCAGCTGCTAACCCACAGCACCCAAAGCATCACTGGAAGGAAAACACAGGTTTCTTTATTATTTGGCAGAGAATTTACAGTAGCCAAGTCTTAAACAGAGATAGGTAGGTGGGGCTATGAGCTGGTGAAGACTCATATGGGTGTTTCCTAAAAAGCTCTTTCTAGATTATTGGACCATATGTGAGGTGCCAGCCTACTCTGCCTTGCCTTCCTGGTCCTGGACCCATACAATCTAACCCCAACTTCACCCAGTGCATTCACTTGACCTGAAACGCCAAACACCCTCTCATACCCACCTTGGCTCCCCACCAGAACAGCACAACCCCAGTCCCTGATCACTAGGATTGAAGTGACCAGGCTGCCCTAACTGCTGATTCCACCCACCTATTCCTGTCTTGCCTGGTTCCTGGGAGTGAGGTCACAAAACCCGACTTTTAGATCCTAAGAAGTTCCTGAGAGGTTTAAGAATCAAAAAGGCACCCTCTGCCCTCATGTGGGGTAAATACATGGGCTGGAAAACGGCTGCAACTTATCAATTACTTACTTGTTCAGCCGAATAGCGTATTCCTTCAGAGCAAACACATTATCAGCAAAGACAATAATCTTGTCATTCCTTCTTTCATGAAACTTGATCAGAAACTGGCAAGCTCTAAATTTGTTGGGATTCATGGTGTATAGCAAGATTCGTTTCTTAGTTTTGATTGCTACATACTCCCGGTAAAACTCAGGAGACATAGGACACCAAACCTGTGATCAATAAAAGTCAGGGATCAGTCTGCAAGTTTAAACAGCACACTGTTAGAAACTTCTGAAGACCATTATTTAGCAGAATTAGCTTTAAACAAATCAGGACAAATGCCTATGAGCTATAATAATAAAACTGTAGACATAAACATCACAACCCTAACATTGACCTTGGACACTCTCATATATTACTCAGCAAAGACTTTAATTCACTGATTTTCAGGGAATTATTTTCACATAAGCTCCAAATGAGGAAAATCAGATTCTTAACCAGTCATGCAAGCAATCCCATCCATGTAGATGACATCTGCACACCAAAGTCCATACACAGCACCACTGCACAGAACTCCCATGCACGCGTGTGCACAAACACTACCCAGCTGCTAGCTGAGTCAGTCTTGCAATGACAACTTCATTGTAACATATACAACTAACACCCAGGTCGCCAGATGCTAGTTTTTAAATTCCATTCTCAATTTAAAAGGCTCTGTGGAGAAATGGCGAATTTCAGGGCCAGTAAAAAGTACTAGACGTACTTCTGGTACTGGTGCCAGAAAGCAAGAAGTACTTGAGGAATGATGGGAAAATGCCAAATGAAAAGAGAAGACAGTTTGAGGTGATCCCACTGGTTACATCTGGACCATCCGAGCATACAAAAACGAGTGACAGGAATACTCCTAGGGCTGACTGTGCTAGGGTTGCTGAGAAGATGAAGGATGTTTGGGTAAATACATTGAAATGACGTGAGTTGTCAAAGTCTCAAGGCTGTGTGCAGACAGAAAGGATCCAGAAAGGACTGAAACAGGCCACAAAAATCCACTGACAAGCTCTGAGTTTCCCACTGTGACCAATGTCCCTTGTGTGTGATCATCCCAGACCATTTCTGCTGCTACCACTGTGGAATTAGTTGCTATCACTAATACCATACTCTGTGCTGAGCACCAATCCACACATTTTGCTGTTGTTATATTTTCTGATTCCCTGTAAACCACATCCTATTATGACTCCATAGTTTCTAATTCTTTATAGCAAAAGCAATTTTTTTCACAGTATTTAAAATCTTGCATCTCACAGATTTGAAACATAAATGGCCCACAAATATAGGAAAAGATACTTAACAGCATTAGTAAACAGAAAGATACCAATTAAGACAAAAGGAATACCACTTCATACTTACCAGTTTACAAAAACTAAAAGAAAAAAAACTCAATATTAAGTACATGAGATGTGGCATAACCTCACTCATACTTGATTAGAATATGAATCGGTACCACCACTTTGGAAAAGTTTTCCATGATGTGACTAGCAAACTGAACATCTGCAGTCTTCAACCCAGCAAGGTGAATCCACCATGGTTATGGTTCTCGAACTCAGATCACTTTACATCAAAATTAAACATTAGCACACACAAACATGATTTTCTGAAACACTGTATTTTCTTAATACATATTTTGTATGCTGGCAGATTCTCTTCTATCCTGTTCATGACACACTACTTTGCGGTTACAGTTCAGAGTGAACAATACAGCTCCACAAATCACAAGGTCCTCAGGAGACAGATACAAAAATATTTGTAGCAACATTATCATGACAGCAAAAGCAAAAAATGTTCTAAGTTTATAGACAGAATCAGTGACTGCCAGGACTGGAAGTCAGAAATTTGATTCATTGTAAATGAGCATAAAGAAAAGTGGTGGGAATGTTCTAAAACTTGATTGTAGGGCAGCTGCACAACTGTTTCTACTGACAGAAAGCAGAGAATTCACTTACAACAGATGAATGTTATGAAATGTAAACTATATATTGATAAAGCTGTTAACAAAACAACACAGCAACCCAAATGTCTATCGCTAGAAATGGAGTGTGGGTTTTTTTTTTACTGTTGTATAATATTCCATTGTAATTCAAATTGTGGTGTATTTGTACAATGAACACTGCAGAACAAGGAATGAACTACAGCTACATGCATCATTAAAAGACTGCAAGAATAAAAATACTGAGCAAAAGACAGCAGTCGTATAAGAACATATAAAACCTGATTCTATTTACAAATATGTAAAGATTTAAAACAAACAGATAAAGCTACACAACATAAGGTCAGGAAATATACGTAAGAGGCAAAATAACAACAACAACAAAAAAACCAAGAGAATGACAGTGGCTGGAGGGCTAGGAAGGAAGGTGTTCTAGATGGAACAAGGAGCTGCAATGATTTTGACAGGCTGCTTCATTAAGATGTATACTGATTATTACAAAGCTGTAATTGAAGGCTAAGGAATTTTTTCAAGCTCATCTTTGACCAGCAGGCTCCATTCCATTCTTTCAAAGCAGAGGCCAACCTACTTCAGTCTCTAGAAATGGTTTTTGTTATTCCTTCTGAGACACTTACCTTTGCATATGTATTTTTAATATATACCTGTACAGGCAGTCATTACAGAACAACATTGGGAAAATGCGCTCACAGAAGTAAACTAGTCTCAAAACCACAGGGAATCAATCACTGGGGCATCAAAACCAGCAGGCTTTGGCACTGGAGGTGCACTGGTCACCCACGCAGGACCAACCAAGAATCTCATAGCAGAGAGGGCGGGCGGGACACACCGAGGCACTCACCCCCGGAGAAGAGGACGAGGAAGCAAACAGACTTCGCAGCTGAGCCAGTGTGGGTTAGCGTCCCGGCTTGACACTCACTGACCAGTGCCCCTTGACAAGCAAGCCTGGCTCCGAAGACTGTGAGGTGGAGAGGCCCGTGGAAACTGCATGAAGGGGCAGCGGTCTGCTCGGGTTCTGACCAGTGTACCTGCCCAGAGGAAGTGACCTGGTCCATTTCCCCTAAGCCTTAGAGACTATGCTGGGAAGGGGATAATTACCTCAGCACACTGGACTTTGGCAATGTAGCCATTATTTTGTAGTTCCATCCAGTTGGCTTCATAGAGCTTAGGCCCAATCAGAAAATTTAAATCCACAATTTTGTCATCTTCCCGGACAAGGGTTGCAGTCAAACCCAGTTTGCAGTGGGCTTGCACGATGGTGAGCACTCGTCGGAACATCTTGGCTGAGCAAATAATCACAGTTACATTAAACGCTAGAGTAGCACATAGTCTTGGGACTTCACTCTGGCTTCACACTAGGCAGACTAAGCCCCAAGTTTCTGGACTACAGAAACCTGGCTCTAGATAAGGATGACTAGAAGACATTGCTTAAATATCACTTTAGAGCCATACAAAAGAATGGAAAGAACAAACGGTAGAAATGATTTGCATTTCAAAGACTTTTCAATACTTCCAGCCCAGTTTTCACAGGGTCATCAAAAAATGGGTTAAGAGTTAAGTTTGAGCTGTAACAGGAAAGTTGAAGAAGGAATTAAATATAATTTATAAGTTATATTTTATTATAAACATATTTATAAATAAATACAATTACTATAAATGACTATACGTCCATGGTTAAGGAGGTTGTGAATATGGACATCTATCTACCACTCAACCTCACCCAATAGGTGCTAATGAACTAACCAAGCTCTACCCAACAAGCCTTTCTAGCAAGATGAATAGACCATACATTAACTACTCCTGCAACATAATAGCTGGCAAACAATTCTGTCCCAGCAATGATTGAGCAGCTCAGCTCTCAGTCTGTTTACCTGGGATGGTGTGAACTTCGTCTAGAATCATGAGGCCCCATTCCTGAGTTTTGAGCCACTCCATGACTCGCTCCGCTTCCCAGGACCTTCTGGTGGTGTGGCCCAACATGGAGTAAGTGCTAATAGCAATGGAGCAGCCAATGGGCTTGTCCTTGGCATCAGAGGTAAAGCGGCAGATCTGGCTGTCGTCGATGGTGGACCACATCTTGAACTGGGCTTTCCACTGCTCCACAGACACTGCTGAGTTGCCCAGTACTAGACAACGTTTTCTGACTGTGCATGCAGCTGTCACACCAACCAGGGACTTCCCAGCGCCTTCAAGAAACCAAAAGGCAATGTTATCCAAGACCAGGTTAAAATAAAGGACAGGGACTGACCAAATGACTCGTTAGCACGAGTCTAAGCAGATTAATTGTAATAATTCTCCCAAATGACATCTGAGACACTCACTGCTCTGAGAATCTTTTATTTATAAAGAGGAGACACTTCACACACAAGCCTCTCTATAAATGCTGAGACCTCACAACAAGCCAGAAGAGACACTCCTATCATCACCATTTTAAACAAGGGAAAAACAAGCCCACATATAACATGCTCAAGGTTGTAGTAAAGTGGTGTTGCTGGGGTAGAGGGTCTGTGACACAGTTGCAGATGGGGCTTTAGTATAAGACACCTGTTATTACACCAACAAAATGGTCTGAGAACTTGGGAATACATGAGAGTGTACACTACTGACAAAGACAGAAGTGAAATTCCAGGAGCCTCTGTTTACTACCATTCACCATTTGAAGATCAAGATGAAAAATTCAAGCTATTCCTTTTAAAAGCAAGTTTTCCTCAACCAAAGATGTGCTTCAATAAGAACAAGAACCTAACCCTCGCACACCACTGCCTAACTTCCCAACCTGCTATTTTTTCTTCACTGCCCAATTTTGTTGATTTGTTTACTCCATGTCCCGCCAAAAGATGCCCATGAGGCTATTCAATTCACTGTTAGATCCCCAGTGCCTAAGCCAGGGTCCTGCAAAGAGCAAGCACACAATATTTGTTAAATTATGAATCAGGAGTCGCCTGACTGGCAGCTCCTCAGCGAGGAGAGTTAGAGAAGTGTGCGCAGGGCAAGTGGCAAGCAGCTGGGAGAGCCAGACAGAAGAGCCCGGCCCCTCCATCAGTGGCACTTACCACAAGGAAGAACAATGACCCCAGAGCGTGCGCGCCCGTTCCCAAACATCTTTCGTAAGCTCTTCTCCTGATAAGGTCTAAGCACAGCTGTGGGTTTCAGGTCAATGTTGATATCAGAATTAACAGAATCATTCCGAAAGTCGTATTCTGCCAACAGAGGGTACTCCAAGTGAATGCAACGTTTTTGGAGTTCCTCAATCATTTCCTGAGAAATAAGCAATAGGGTTTCAGAATCTCATTATCTCCATATTGCATTAAAAAAAAAAAACAGCATATATTCTAAGGGGCCCGACTGGGGAAAAAAAACAGCAATTTGCATTTTCAGATCTTGCTTCTTAACATCTAAGTTAAAGCAAAGAAAAGCAACCCAAAAGACACAGACAAAACTAAATTCATTCAATCACCAAAAATGCTCTTCAGGTCCCATTTACCCTATTTTTCAGGGACTTATGAATCTGGGGAATAGGATACTCAGATTAACCAGAGTTAAAAGAAGTGATGCTCCCACTTCTCCATCCACAGCCAGAGAGAGAGAAATAGAGAGAGAGAACAACTCAGGATTCTAACTTCTCATACAGATGCTACTTAATTGATGAATAGTTTGACACCAACTCAGAGAAGGAACCAGGAAGAGGTACATTCACTAACCTGCTTGACTTCAAAAGAAACTGTCTGTGTCTCTTCCTCTTCTTCTTCATCCTTGTCCATTTGCTCATAAAAGTCAAATAGGTCAGTGGGGATGTCAGATTTACCCTGTGCATCTGGTACCCGGGAAGTGGAGGGGCCACCACTGCCTTCAGCAGTCTTAGTGATCTACAGGAGAAAGGCAGGGTCTGGACCTGCAGGCAACATGTAACCCTACTGTTACCAAGCAAGAGCTGCCAAAGTGCAAGGAGGAACTCAGTGTTGGAAGATAGGTGCAGGGCCACTAGGTTGCAAATGCTGGGCTTACAGTACCCGAGAGAACTGAAAGTCTAAATTCTCCTACCCCCCAGGATGACCAAGAGCCCACATACAGCAGATTTGCTCGTGAAAGTCTCTGTGATAAGCTCAGTAGCCTCCCCTTCAGCGTTCCTCAGGCGGCACTCCCGGATCACTGGATCCTGGAGAAGGTGCTGGATGACATCGGGATGGGAGCTTTCAACAAAGTACCTACAAGCAGGGGAGGAAGGAGATGCCTACAGACCAGTATACCATTTCCAGAAGGTTCCATCATTCATTCAGTTAGACTGCTTGGGAATAGTGACTTTATGCCTATCTTCATTCTTTTTCCCTTGCAAAACCTGACTGTTGAGCTACTGACCATGATATAACATGTGAGGATTATGGGCAAAGCCCCACTTTAAATCACCTACGAAGGGCTCTAAGCTCCAGCTCCAGCTCCACCACCAGGAGAACATTGTGGCCACTGAAGGAATTTCCAATTTTAGTCATTTCCCTTCACTTATTCCTTCATCACCTCAGTAGGTGCTGCAGAGCGTAGGCCACAAGTTAGCTTCTTGCTAACCTGGTGTGCAGAAGAGGGACAGTGCCTTGGAAGGACCTGTAACAGAATCTCTTACCTGTTATGCTTCAAGACCAGCTTGACTTTTCCATAACTGACGGTACACAACTGTAAGAAGTGACAACATCAAAGAGGCAAAATCAGCAATACACAGCTCACTCACGGCACTCATTAGCAGAGACATCTTACTACTCACACACCCAGGTGGGTGTTCATTTTACTTTAGGAAAACCCAGTGTGCAATACTAAAAGCGTTAGATCTGCCAAAATTGAGTTGTCTCTATTAGTGTCTATCCTTTGAGGGCAAAACCTTTTTCCTGCCTGGTTAATTCTGATACATTACCACTTAATTTCTAAAATGCTGCTTAAAAACTTTGTTTTTCCTTTCCTTTTCTTTGCCATTCCCACAGGTCCCATCCTAATCCAAAGGTCCATCCTGCCATATCAGCCATCACTACAGATCCCACACAAAGCTGGCAGAGTTTTCAGTAATTGTTTGCTGCATAATAAAATGCAAAGCTTCCTGGCGTGTTCATCAATGCTCTTTACTCCTCTTTGATATAAGCTTCTTGATTTGCAAAACCTGAATATTGAGCTATTGGCCATGATATAACACGTGAGGATTGAGGGCAAAGCCTCACTTTTAAGTCACATAAGCAGGGCTCTGAGTGCAGTTCCACTGCAGGAAAAGTACAGTTGAGATCCTTCCAGGCTCCCAAAAATCTTTATAGGTTAGAAGACAACAGAGGTGTATGGTATCCACAAAAATCAGCTACTCAGCTCTTGGGTTGTTGTCTGCTCCCAGTGCTGCCCTTCTGGATCCATCATTGTACAGTGCAACTACCTACAACCCTGCAGGCAGCTCCCAGACAAGAATGAGCTGCAGGTTCATTCCAGTGAGGTCCAGGCTGTTCTCTACAGACCACCTTCCATATCACCAGCCAACTCTCCAGAGCTCTTACCAGCTTCTCTGAGACTGGATGCATTACTGTATTAGATGCCTGTGGCATTCATCTTCTGCCACCCCAAATTTGGGGTATGTATCTAACTCCCTTTAGATCACCTGAGGCCAATGAAAGCCACTGTCATCTCTCTGGAATGGCATTCAACTAGCTCAGAACAAATCACAAGTATACCCAACAGTTCTTCACAGGGAACCCCATCCACTTCAACACCTGAAGTTCTTTTTGACTTTTCCTAATGGAAATTGTTAATGGTTTCATTCAAATATTCTTAATCTACATAAGCCTACTGAAGCGGCCATAAAACACACCAGAAACTGGGTGGCTTACTAGAAACTTATTGCTATAACTACCATAAAGGTAGTTACATAAGCTATCTTCTTGATGTATCTTCACAGGACCTCTTCCTTGTGCATGTGCAAAGAAAGAGCGCAGGCAGGAGCTTTCAGGTATCTCCTATTATAAGAAAACCAATCCCACATAATCAGGGTCTCACTCCTAACTGCCTTAATAACTTCCTTACGCCAAACACAATCACAAAAGGGGCAAGAGCTTCAACACATGAATGTTTAAAGGGAACTCATTTCAGTTCACAGCACCATTCACTTTGGGCTACATTCCCAAATAACCCTGACCAGAGGAGGCCTGTATTAGGAGCCCCTCCCCTCCCAACCCCACCGTGTTAGCAACCACTAGCTAAGAGAAGCTTATAGCAGTGTGTACTCAGCAAGAACACAATGCTGGACACAGAGGAGTTGCAGCTGGGGTAATCAGTTATGCTCCCCACACTAGATCCAAATTTTAGGACTGCCACAGGTTAACAAAACGGTAACACCTGTTCCCCTCTATTACTACATTAATAAGGAGGGTAAAAGAGCTGTGTTTAATCCCTCTTACCTTAATAAACTGAATAATTCCATCAGGGACTCCTGTCTTGCTGAGCTTCCTGAGGTACTCAGTAATGTCACTAGTTTGCAGCCCAACGCTCACAGCTGCATACAGGGAGTAGGCAGTTAGTTTGTACTCATGCACATGGGTTGGTCGGCACACTGGCTCAGCAATAGCCACCAGGAAGTCTTGGGCATATTTGTAAACTGGAGAGAAGGCTTCTAAGAAAATGTGGCCATCAGGAGCCTGCAAAACGTCAGACAGACACAAGAGACAAGGGTACTATTGAGTTGCAGAAACGATTAGGCAGTTTTCCATATCATTATTAACAAAGGACAAGTCGGGCCTCCTTGGTGGCCTAGGGGTTAAATCTCAGCGCTATCACCACTACAGTCTGAGTTCAATCCCCCACCAGTGAGCTACCCACATATGGCCAGCAGACCTCTCCTGTCTGTCCAACTGCTCCCCTTGGCAGTGTATTTCAGCAGATCTGCCTGTCTTGTTCCTCACCCTCTCTGGTGAACCCACTCACCCCTGCACCTCTGACCTACACCCCACTTCTACAAAAAAATTAGAACAAAAAAAAAGTTGCCCCAAAAGTGATCTTTAAGCTACCAACACCAAAGATATTCTTTTTTTTTTTAAAGATTTATTTATTTATGCATACAAGCACTGGGGTACAGGCCAGAGGTGTAGGGGGTGGTGAGAGGATTCACCACAGAGAGCAGGGAGCAGAACAGGCAGATCAATGGAAGTACACTGCTGAGGGGAGCAGCGGGCACAGCAGGAGCGGTCTGCTGC